>APFE030991749.1:30765-49776 GCA_000404065.3 Pinus taeda | reverse complement strand
CACTTCTGCAACCCCATCTACCTACCCAACTATTTCTCCTAACATTTTCTGTTCCTTCTTGGAGGGTGCACTTGGACTTGCAAACCCTTTTAAATGCCTTTTCTTTTCATTGGCTTTTTTGCTTTCCTTTCCTATCTAATACAACCCTTATTCCTTCCAAGGTCCCAGATTAAGCAGTTGGGAACCTTAGCTTCTCTACCTAGCTACTGATCTGCCAAGATTAAACAGTTTGGACAGATTCCATTCTCTATTCTACAGCATAAATTGAAAACATGGCATGATCCAGATTAGACTGTTGGACCATCCATCAAAATTGAGTTCTTATGACAGTTGAGACAGACATTGTCTCCTTAAGGAAATATGGGATCTTTGTATTAACAAAGCAGAGCATATTTGAACCTTTTATATCCAATCATGAAATATGAAACCTATTGGTATAGGTATCCAACACCCCAACCAATGCATTCTGAATTTCCTTGGAAATTTATCAAACTCATTGTCATACAATAGTACCAAGTCATTCACCTTAAAGGTGCATAGCTTAATATGTCAATCGTGCCACACCTTTTCACACTGCTTTTGAACCTGTTGGTCAAATCCAACCAAAAATCTCTCTTCTTCCATCTCATCTAACTGTGCGAGCCTCTCTTCCAGGGCTCCACAATCCGTCATACCTGTGAGCACTGCTATTGCTAGACTAGGCACGATTTATTCCATAGGCATCACAACTTCAACCCCATATACAAACCTAAATGGTGTCTATCACATTAACTTCTTGCACATTGTCTGATAAGCCCACAATACTGCAGGTATGCATAGGTCCCCATCATTTCATTGAGCGTTGCAAACCTTAGTCAGTGCGGTCTCTAGTACTTTGTTGAATGCCTTCACTATCTCATTAGCCTGTGGGTGATAAGGTGTGCTATTCTGGTGATACACCTGAAATTCCTCCATCAGTGTGTTGATTGTCTCATTCAG
The DNA here is from genome assembly GCA_000404065.3 of Pinus taeda. NCBI lineage: Eukaryota > Viridiplantae > Streptophyta > Pinopsida > Pinales > Pinaceae > Pinus > Pinus taeda. The sequence goes on along the minus strand of APFE030991749.1, from coordinate 48,798 downwards.
GAAGTGCGTACCATGATCACGCATCAAGATCTTTGGACGTCCAAATCACGTCAATATATGTTCAAATAGAAACTTAATGGAAGTCATGCTCGTGAAATCCTTCACTAGCTATGCTTCTGCCCAACGAGTCAAGTACTCCATCACAGTGATAATGTACCTCGTGCCTGTCTTTCCTTGAGGCTGGATAGGTCCTACAAAATCTATTTCCCACTTTTCGAAAGGTTGCAACATCATTTGTGGATTCAAAGGCATCTCATCCCTCCGCGATGGCCTACCTGTTCTTTGACATACGTCGCACACCTTGCAATATGATTTTGAATCCTGATGAACGGTTGGCCACCACAACCTTGTGCATAGAATCTTCTGTGTGGTTTCCCTTCCTGCATAATGTCCTCCTGCGGCACCCCCATGAGCGTCCATGAGGATGCTGCTTCATTCAAACTTAGGTACATACCTTTGCAGTATCTCACCAGTCGCCATCTTGTATATATGCCCAGCAATGATAAAGAAGTCTGTCACGCACACCATTAATTCCTTCTTTTGCTGGACAAAGTATCCTTATGGCGCAATTTGAGTTGTTAGGAAGTGTATTATATACTTAAAATGTCCATCCGCAACGCACACAGCAAAAAGTTGTGCATCAAGTAATCCTTCCTCCAAATTAGTAGGTGTATCCCCTGTCTCAATGCGTGACAGGTGGTCAAGTCTCGCACTTAGTTGTCCAGGCTTCACAACAAATTCAAAATCGTATTCTTGGAACAATAATAGCCATCTGCAGATGCGCCCCCCCAACACAGGCTTATTGACCAGGTACTTTAGCGCAGAGTACAAGTGCACCTACCCAAGTCGGGGCTTTTCTTCATACGCATGCGTCCATTTGGCCAGATGCATGTGTGGATCATCTTGCCCATCATACTTGTCTTTCAGTCACATCTTAGTCTTCCCAAATCATGTTCGCATCATTCTCCTACATTCGTGCCAATCATCAAAGCTCCCCTTATGCATACCCCACCATCTTACGGGTGTAGTGCGCAGTGCCCAGTCTAAGGCCTAGAAGCGTTGCTTTTGTGGCACCTCCCTCTCAAATGCATCCAAAAAGGTATCTACCTCATTCAGGCCATCATAAGTAGGTAGATTTCTTATCTATGATGGCACACAGCGCAACGACTGGGTCATCATGTTGCAATTCAGCATAGTTACTTCATGTAACTGATTTTGCCACCGTTCTATCTCTTCATCGGAATCCGAAGTGTAGGAACTCTCACACTCCCATGTAATCCATCCATCCGCGCTAAGATTCACCCAGTCTTGGTCTTGCGCTGTTATCTTATAGATGCGGTCCAGATCATCATCACTCTCATAGTGGCAGAACGGCTCCATATAGTGTGATCCTTCAGCAGAATCTAGGGGTATTATTATGCGTAGTGACTTCTTCTTGAAGATCATCTTTCACTTCTTCAGATTGATTACCCTGTTCATATCAGTAGCCCAGTAAAGTCCCAAGAGTGCGGGGTAGGGATTATTGTCATAAACGATCTTTATTACTTCAAAATCTACTAGTGCGCTCGCTCCCTCAATATCCACGGTCACTCCCTATAGCCACCCCATGGGTATGATTTTCTACTGATTTGCCATCCTTAGTTGAACTGGAGAAGATTGTAACGCAGGTCTCCCCATTCGCTCCCATGTTTGCTTCGATAGAACGTTAGCATCTGATCCTAAATTTGGAATGACTTGATCCATTTCATATTCTCTGATCTGTGCAGTGAGTCTCATTTCACACCTCGTCCTTGTTTTATGCTTTCCGATCTTACGGACTACATGCGATTCATTTGGCGCAGTCCCATCACATCTATTGATAAGTTCCTATAACCCTTTCGCATGCTTACTATCGTGTGGTAACTTCATATAGGTTTCCAGGAAACTTATGAGCATGGATGGGTCCATCTCCAGATCAAGCTTATGCTTGCTTCCTAAAGTGGAGGCTTCAAAGAAGCTCTTCTTAGCTTCCATGAATGCTTCATGAGCGCTCTCCAAATCGAACTCGACCTCTTTCACCGGGGCTTTGCGAACCCATGTACTGTCTTCCGACTGTTTTACCTTGGCATCCCCTGTTGCAATTCTACTCTGGAGCACTATATTTATATTCGGGTCTTCATCGTGTGGCTTAGACCTCATCATCTGTAGGTTCTGAGTCAAGGGAGGTGGTAGCGCCCCTTTTTCATGTATCCTAGCTATCAATGTAGGACAATCTTCTATTTCATGATCAAACAGCGTGCAATACTTGCACAACGGGCGTGTTGGATTAGTGCAATCGCGGGCATAGTGTCCTGGCCCTCCGCAATTGTAGCAAATCAACTGTCTGCAACCTCTGCCAGGTCCTCCTCAGCCTCGTCCACGCCCCTAAAATCCTTTCCGCCCCATCCCTGCATTTTGGTCAAGGGGCCGTGTTTCGGCCTGAACCCTATAGGCGGGAGTTCTATCCATCATCAATTCATAGCTCCTGCAAGTACGCTCGTCATGTCCCACTGACCTACAAAAGTTGCAGAACAATTGTTGCGGAGTTTGCGTATACTTCTGTAACAGGTGGCAGTTATCCATGGCATGTTTTCTAGCTATTTGAAAAATAGCGCACCACAAAGAAGGTGTCACGCTAGGTCCTGCTTGAGCTTCCAACCTTAAAGGCATCGGTCCTCCTCCTGCAACGTAATTTGTAAAGACCGTGCAGTGGTCTTTGTCATGACCTTGACTCTTGAATTTCACGCAACATACTTCTTTGTGTACCTCTAGTCGAACCATCCTATCCTACTTCAAGCTTTGCATCTCAAGGAACAGATTCCTTAGTTGCACGTGGATCTACTGAACTCCTAGATTAGGATCTTGCATCGAAGTCTCATGTAGTCTCATGGCAATCTCCAAGGCCTCTGCCTGAGTTTTTATCTTTTGTTGCGATAGCGCACTCCTTAAATGTGGTAGTAGCGAAGCCACAAACCACTCGCGATGCTTTCCATTTGTCAAATTCAAGTTGGCTTCGTTGTTCATATATTTCATCCTCTGATCTAGTTCCCAAGGCATCTCACCTGGTAGCATGGTGATCTCTTTGAATCCCACAATCGACTGCGCTTCAGATTTAGGCCTGCTAAATTCCCTATTCAATGTTGCTTGGATGTTCACTACTCTAGCATTCGGGTTATCGTCGGAGTACTTAATATACTAGGTTAGCGCACAATCTTGCAGAGCACTAACCAATGTTTCCTTCTTTATGTTATCATTTGTAACACCTTGAGCCTCCATACAACCCTCACAATGAACTAGAATTCGTCCAAATCCTCATTTCCCAAACCTTTGAACAAAGGCAACTTCACTGTGTTTCCCATACTGAATCGTAGTGGTGGTGGAGGTGGCACGAGTGAAGTTGGAGGTGATGGCGGTGAAGATGGAGGTGGTGTGGGCAGAGGTGATATTCGCAGAAATCTGTCTTATCAATTGAATAGCACTTCGTGGAGAGACCTTCGCTATCCCTTCTTTGTCCCTTTGTGATGGTGAAATAAAGGGGCTATACTCCGGACCCTTATTTCCTTCGTCTCTATAACTTTTCCCACTTAGCATAGTCCCAAACATAAAGGTAACTGCATAACCCGTTTTTCACACAACAACATTTTAATCCAAGTATTCAGAGATTTTACTTACTTACCTCGCGGCCCTTTGAAAAAACATCGCTCTGCCTTGCTATAGCTGATTGAGGTGTCGACCATGAACTCAGTAACAAATCCTCCTATAATGCAATCGATCCAATGATCGACGGCGCACATGATCTTATCCTCCCATGCTTCCAACCTTCGCACTAGCTCTAGGGTCCACACAATAAGACCGTCAAGTTTCCACCTTCCTTGGCTATCTGCTAGCTTCGCGATCCACTCGTATAGCTCAGTAGGGAAGGAGGAAAAAAATATTTTGTGGATCTCCATATACAGGTATTGGTCCAACCACTGTTCTTTTGACAGTCGTGGGTTTCTGTTCTCCTGCGCCGCGAACTCGTGAATCCTTCTATCCAACCAACCTTTGATTTCTTTCTTAGTTGGATTCCAGTGATACATCACACATCTCTCATGCAGATTATGGTCCTGGCAACAGAACCATTTTTTGGCTTATGGGGGCCTGACCCAGGTTCAGCATTAGTTAGCCAAACAAATCCCAACATTACTGGCCCTTTCGGCATCAGTCCGCAGAGCGTGAACTGAAGTTGCACTTGAAGTAGTATGGGGGGATGCTGGAACCAATTTTCCACACCCTTCATATGGATGTGATGTCGTTTTATTCCAACTATACCTGCCTTCGTGCAGGTTGCTTATCCCTCTGCTCTACCCTTCAGTACCTTCGCAAAATGTTACAATCGGCTTCCACACAGCCCTACCCATGGGCTGATATGCTTTTGTGTTGCTAGGGCAGTGAATTGCGATATCTCCCAAACTAAGCTAAGTATCTTACTTATCTTATTAATAGATATTAGTTAGCTTCGCGTGAACATATGTTCTTACTTGCATTCACTTAACCAATACAGTTATACACATTTGCACATCATATAAGCATTAGAAGCGAAATTCATAACCAATATAACAAATGCATAAACAAGGAATAAAGATGCATAAATTATAGAATACTTCTATCTATTGATAATTCCAGATGATTATAGACTTGACTCACCCTACACACTTAGCTACAGGGGTCCACGCACTCAGTTGCAGACTTCTAAGCCTCTGTGTACTCAGTTGTAGAGCCTCTACCTATGCTATGACCTAAAACTTAGACTTCTACTTCAAAGCTATCTCTCATACATCTTCAATCATTGATTTCTTCATTGTCTTTTAACTACTTAGAGCTTCACTCTATTTATACAATCCCATGGTCTGCAGACCATGGGTAGATCTTTTACAACCGACATTACATTATCAAAATAAGGGCAGACAACCCTATTACTTTTTAACATCTACACACTCTGTGACCACAAAATGTGGAGTCTTTACATTTGGATTACAAAATTGGACCAAAATCTAGGCTTTAAGCCCCAAAACTATCCTTGGGGGATCCTGCACCCAACACATTCATCCGACCATGCAAACCTTTCGAATTTCTTCAATAGATTCTCCAACGGTGTAGTGATCGAGGAATAGTTGTGGATGAAGCTCTAGTAATATCCTATGTGGCCAAGGGTGGATCTCAATTGTTTAACACTTGTTGACAGGGTCATATTAAGGATCACTATGACCTTAGCAAGATCAACACATACTCCCTCTTTGCAAACTATATGGCCCAAAAGTGTTCTGAAAGGGAAAACAAATATGCACTTTTAGAAGTTTAGGGAGATATGCAGTTGTCTACAATGGTCAAACATCACTTGGAGAAAATTGGAATGCTTCTTTAGCAAATTGTAGATGGTTCAATCATCCATGTAAACTTCTAGAAACTTGTGAATATAATCCATGAAAGTGCAATTCAATTCTTGAGAATACTTCTAGCACATTCTTGAGCCCAAAAGGCATAACATGGTATGCATAGCATCCCCATTCGGTGGTGAATGTGGTTTTATTCTTGTCTTCCTCTAGAATCTAGACTTGATGGTAGCCAGACAATCCATCTGTGAAAGAGCAAGCTTTGTTTCCTACCACATTATCTATAACTTCATCGTTGAACGGGTTAGGGAAGGGATCATGAAGACAGGCATTGTTCATACTCCAGTAATCCACATAGACCTGAATTTCTTCAATTTCCTTTTTGTTCTGTATAATAATTACACTAACCCACTCAACCTCGTTGATTGGGAAGATAAGCCCTACTTCCAACATTTTGTGTATCTCCTTCTTCACCTTCTCTTTGAATCTTGGGTTTATCCTATACACCTGATGTTTCACTAGCTTTGGATCAATTTTAAGCACAATCTTCATCTCCCCTAACTCTCCCTTAATCCCCTTAAGCTCCCCAACATACAAAGGGAACAAGTCTTCGTATTCTCTTAGGACATTAAATATTTCCTTAGTACTCTGCTCATCCCAGTAATATTTGATCTAGGCTACTTTTGCTTCTCATCAATGCGAATGTTATGCTTCTTCAAATTCAAAGGTATTAGTTGTGGATCATTGGTTAAAAGCCCATGTTCTACACTTTGGTCCCCCTCAATTTCCTTGAATTCCATATGTCTCAATTCCTCAAAATCATCCTCATCTGTTTGTCATTCAATCTTCCCACAAGATAAGACTTCCTGGAATCTAGATTCATATAGATGCTCAAAGGTGTTCTGATTTATACATCCCACTATCAACTATCTTGTCATGAGAAGAACCCTTTTAACAGCTTACAAAGTAGTTTTCATCCCTTCATCACTATCTATGAAGGAAAAATCATTGATAAATTGAGCTGCCATACAGTCCCAATCATCGTTTTATCTCCTTATCTCCTCGTTTATGTACCATTCCTTCGGAAATTTCCCCAGGGTGTGTACAAATATGTTCACCCACAAGTCCTCTAGAAGTCCTTCCCTGATCCATCTGGCCTTACACTCATGTAGGTGTTTCCAAGGGTTGAAGCTTCCCCTGTACTTCATGAATTTTTGAGGGTAGTCCTCTGAATACCCGAACCTGACTCTCATCACTACCTTAATCTCCTTCCATTCTGTAATCTGGTTGTAGTGAGATACGCACCATCTTGTATGTGTCTCTTGTAAGGTGACATTCAGTAAGGTCACTTTGTGTTCTTCAGAGACAGTTCCATCAACTTCATTAAGAAAATCATTAACATATCCCATGGCATTGAAAATACAGAATCCTCGTACCTCAATACCAACCCAATTTATATGATGGATTGTGGTGCAAAACCCTGTGTTGATCTCATGCTTGCCCTGCTGCCAATTATCCCATGCAACCTCAAAGCTAACCTTCAGGCTTTGAATTCTCCTTCAGCTAATCGATCCTTCTATCGTCGAGTTAATATAATCTTCTCCTCTTCTGACTGTTAGCCGATATAGTTGATCCAACAACTCAGGATCATCTATCGGCTTGGTTAAACTTGGTTTTTGGTATGGGTTTAGCGGCTAGATCACACTAACTCCATCCAATTCAAAGGTCATCAACTCATTCTTTAGATCAATTATCTCGTAATAATCAAAAGTCCAGACTATTCCAAGCAATGTCGGATTGGGGTCTTTTTCCCCCATAATATCTATTACTTCAAAATTAGCATATATTTTCACCCCCCTACTATGTCAACTTCTACATCTTCTAGCCTTCCAAAAGAGAACATACAATATTGATTCACCATCTGTAGATGAATTGGAGAAAATGCCAACTTCATTCTTCCCAAGGCTTCCCAAGTTTGCCTCGACAGGATATCCACATCTAATCTCAATTCTAACATTGTATCCTTGATATGAAAACCCGCAATCTGAGCATCAATCCATAACTCCCTCCCTCTTCTCTTCTTGTTCCTGCACACCCTCCTGTAGTGTCTCTTGGGTAGTTTGGCCTAAATGAATCCTTCCTCGGTTGTTCCATCCTTAAAATAAACTTTAAGACTCATAATTATATGAGTGTTTTGGTGAGGCTGGTTTTATGACTCTTGATTGTGCATCATATTCAAAGTCAGCTCCAGTACTCTTCCCTCCCTAGGTTACTATGTTAATATTTGAGAGGGGAGTTGTCTCAAGTACCCTTGGTTCAACAGTAATTAAATTTTCTCCCCTTTGGTGATTGTGCTCTTCACATCTAGTAATCATCTCTAGACAATCTTATGTCACATGTTTGTTGACCCTGCACTGAGAGCACCAAGGTCTTTTGGGTAGCACGAAGCCTCTTGTGACATGACCCTCCTAATAACACTTGTAGCAACAAATCAGACCTCTACCTCTTATTCTCCCCCCCTTATTCCTCCTCCTCATCCTCGAGGAGTCTCATTAATCTGATAGGCAGATCGATCCAATCGATCAACTAGGGTGTCTAGTGCTCTACACTGATCAGTATGGTGAGTTGGTGAGCCATAGAATTCACAAAAAGTTTTGTTTAGAGCATTGGAATATTTCTATAGAATTGGATAGAGACGAGGGAGATGTCCATATGTTCTGCATATTTCACAGTTCTTGGTTGGTGTTGCACTATGTTGTTTTAGAATTCATGGAACTGAGTGCACCATGTATATAGACTTTCTGTACCAATCTTCACAAATCCTATGATGAGTAAAGATGTGGACGACCCTATTAGTATGGAAGGAGTGCTCGAACCTCACAACCTTGGGTACTTCGTGGCGTGATGCCCCTCAATAAGGTAGTTGGTACACCATACATGCAGTCGTGTAGGTCGTGTCAGTTGCAGGTTCCTCAACTTATCTATGATATCTGTAATTTTGTTTTGTTGTCCTAGGATAGAGGGGTCATGCAATGTTTCCCCCACCCCAATACTCATGTGTGTATCTAGCTATAGCCTCAATTCAAGTTGCTTTCTCTAGGGCGTCTTGTAGAGTATCAATCTTTTGCTAAGTCAATGGTGTGGGATTAAGTGTTAACAATGCTTTAATGAACCAATATTGTTGATGATTGGGGTCAATTGGGTAGCTCAGCTTGTCAATCACATATTTAAACCTCTTCATTAGCTCCCAGGCAGTTTCTCCTTCCCATTGTTTAATTTCCCATAACTCAGACAACCCCTGCTGGTTTGTTTGGGGAAACTTAAATTCTTGAACAAACTCTCATCTGACTTCATCTACCGTTGGGTTATGTTATAAGGCAGACCATTTGATGAACCATCTCAATGCTCTCTCTCTTAGAGTGGTTTGAAATTCAATCAGCTTTGTCGCATTTGGAGTCTGGCGAGCCCTCCAAATAGCTTCACATAGGTACCAATGTTGCTCTATGTCCTCATTCTCCCTACCAGAGAACTCAGAATATCGTGTAAAAGATCCTGCCATGTTTGATTAACTTTGTGGGAGGAGTACAAATCCGTAAGAACCAGGTTGCGATGAACCTTGGAGACCTATAATATTGTTACTATTTCTACTGCTAATGATACCAGCCTTGTAGGTGGCACTCACACTATGAACCTTTATGAATTTGATTAATTTAGACAAAATCTAATCAGGGTTGTGATAAAGTACCAGGGGAAGGTTGGGGAAGGTGCTACTTGAGTTGTTGGGCAGTGAATCACTACTCACAGTGGACACATCATTCTTAGAAAATAACCTTTTCATATTGAAGTGCATATCATCATCCATGCATTCCTCGGGACCTGCAAATCCTATTCCATCTGTCATTCCCATCTCATCTGGTGAGGTGGACTCCCTACCTCTTCTCTGACGCTTTGTCACTATGGTCGTCTCGGCCTCTCCTGATGGACCAACTTCCACTGTAGCTCTATCCCCACCACTCTGCAACTTCAGTCGACTTCTTTCTCTTTATCATTCTTTTGGACTACCTAACATCACTCCTACTTGGTATAGCTCTATCTTCCTTCTATCGATCTCCTACAGAGCTCTCTCCCACCATTATTCAGTTATTCATGCTCTCCTTCATGCCCTCAAATATTTGACCTTCCAGAAGTTATCCGCATCCATTTCTTCAATATTTTCATATCTCCTAGCTAGGTAGGATCCCTCTCCTTAGGTCCTTCCCCTAGTACCAGGGCTTTAAGTTTCCAAGTGTGGGTTTTGGAATACCAACAAGTTATCTTCTACCATTAGAATTTTAACCCACAGTGGAATTTCCTTCAGTATTCTTCTCTGCAATCCTAACTTGAACATGACCTTGGCCTTAGAGAAGGACCGATAACCCTCCGCGGAAAACTCAATAATATATCCCTCTAATGTGGCATGCACCCATAAATTAACAGCTCGCATCATATCTATGTCAAGTTGATGTAGTTCAACAAGATCTACTTGAGTCCAGGTACGAAGGGATCAACTATGTCCACTAGTATTTTCTTTTAGTTACAGCCTTTGTAACCAATTGTAGAACTCTTCTAGGAACTTGCACTAAAATATATTGTATTGATCATTTGCAGGTTCCGCATATAGGATTTCTTCCTTCAACTACTACGCACTTTGACAATGGGATTGATTTTGTTGAGAAGCAAACTGGTCTAGTTTTTTGTGCCACCAATCGTCTAGTTCCTTCTTAAATATCATTGACACCATAGTCTATACCCCTTTGTAAATCTTCAAGTGTCAATAATGGAACCATTTGTTGGCAAGAAAAATGATGGATGGGTTGATACCCTAGGTTTTGACATAGGAACCAACAAAGGCTCTATCGTAGTCTACTGTAACACTGACATTTTCACCATATTCAGGAAGAATAATGTGTCTCACTCAAGGTGTGTCATGACCTTACTTAGATAAGGAGTTGGAATTCAGTATCAGAAGAAACCACATGGAGACTATCAAGACCCAATAAACCCAAAACTAGAACATCAAATATGAAATCACGACAGCTCAAGCATTCAAGAAGGAAATATATTGTGCATGTGCAATAATAAAAAAAAAATGCCACATAAAGTCACACGTAAATATTCTCATAGAACCCTATTTCCTTCTTCCATTAGATTCAACAACATTACTATGATGCATCAAGCTCGAAGGCCTCGTGGATAGAATAGAAACTAACATAACCATATATACAAGAGAAAGATAAGATATAATAGTGTGGGTTTAGTAGGATCTGCAACAACAATTTGGTGCACTCCTTGCTTCTCCCTCTTCTTTCCTCTTTTTTTTTTTCTTCCCCCCCACCCCCACCTTTTAAACCTTGCACTCGCATGGACTTCTACTTCTCCCTTAGATGCTCCACCTTTTTCCTCTTTTGGCTACCTCTATTTCTTGGGTGTATCTGCTTCCTCGGTTGTCAGTGTTCCTTTCATCTCGGCTGCGACTGCTTGAGTCCTTATTACTCTAGCCGGTTCTCCACAACTGCCAGCCTTTGGCGAGTCCCTTCTCCTTTTCTAGTTGTGTCCTTCGTGACTTTCCAATGATAACCTCTGGTAAAAATATGGTCAATCTCAAAAGCATGTCACAACTTAGCTTCCAAAATGAAGGACCCAACACAGATGGAATCATATGCACATTGAGAGTGTGCCCTGGAAGATTGAGTCGATAATTGTTCACTGAGGGAAAAAGTAGTGCAAGGATTATAACATTGGATGTTATATGCAGGTTGACTTTGGAAATGGATTCTAGACTTCTTGGGAAGGAGGTGAATCTTGGTGTTACTTTTTAGGGTGGAGGTATGAGCATCTAGATTCCCTTGTTGTGGATGCAGGCATCATATCCTTTTATTTTTTGGTTGAGAAAATGTGCATATATGTATATGTGTATATTATTCTAAATACTACATTGTGCTAAGTACAAAGCTCCATGGGCAGTATGTTTTCTTTTTAGCAGTTTGTCGGTTATATATGTCATTGAACATTGAGGATAGTGTTCCCCCAAGGGGGAGGGGTCTGTAACAACCCCAGGTTAAAAGTTCATGTAATAAAGTTAATAAAGGAAAAATATGACCAAGGTCATGGGACATGTATTCCAAGATAAATGTTGGGAAAACATCCTAGTGGGTGTTCATTTGGTTTATTATGGCTAAGGGGAAATTGGAAAAGTATTTGGAAAGGCAAAGAGGCATTAATTGGAATTTTATTTATGAAATAAAGAAAATAGGAGAAAAGGAAGGTGAAAGGTCATAGGTTGCATGTGAGGAGAAAATTGAATGAAATTAGTGGAAATTGAAGAAAATAGAGGTGTCAATCATAAAAAGTCTTCGGAGGATCAGTTCACAGCCTTTTCTCAGTTTGGATTTGGAGTTACTCTCAGAAAGGGAAGAGCATCAAGAAGAAAAATCAAGGAAGCAAGCAAAGGAAGGGAAATAAAGAAAAGGGAAGCAAAGATCAATCAAGGAAGAGTTGGATCAAGCAGCTATAAAAGGATTACTTGCAGGTATTGTGTTGCATGTATGATTTCCTTGCTATTTTTGGCATGCATGGTACGTTCATGTGTGTATTTGGTTCTCTTGTTGTCATTGACATGGGTTTTTCTAGACGTGAAAGTGGTTTCAAGATTTCCTTGCTATTTCTGGATAGTCTTGTGTGATGGGGTTCTTTCACTTGGTTGAGTTGGATTGTCAGATGGTTTCGAAATTAAGTGGGGTGGTCTTAGGAAAATTCCCAAAGGCCTAGGAATCCCTTGACCGGTAATGGAAGGATACACGATAAAGCCTGAGGGTGGAGACAAGAAAACTCTTCACATTTTAGGTGGAGAGATCTATAGGCATCCATGCTTGTTTAGGGCCCAGTGATCCCTTGACCAGTATATGGCGGGATTATGATAAAACATGGTAGTGTATGTTTATTTCTTAGCCCTAGGAATCCCTTGACTAGTAATAGCGAGGTATACGGTAAATCCTGCGAAGCCCTGGTTGGTTTTTCTTTGAGTCCCACATTCATTCTTGAAATATCACATGTGGGTGATTATCTAAAAGAAAGATTTGGTTCACCCCAATCTATGTTCGAGGGGTACATGGAATTCCCTGACTCGATTGGCTTTTGCATGTGTTACTAAGAGCTATTTTCCTCTTTTATTTTATTTTTGAGTGTGTTTTATATTCTCTCCACGACTAATCGCATGCTTAGGGGGGTCACAGGGGGGAGAGAACCCTCCCTGTTCGTTGCGTCGAGCACAACAAGGGGGGCCCCTGCTGAGGGGTTTGTAGGGGGATGGTAGCCCCCCTACATGGGTTTCGGGGCAACACCCATGAAATAAATAAATAAATTGGCCCCTATAATAGGTGGACATACCTACCTATGGTTTTGTGCATGGGTTTTGCACATGGTTTTGGGCATGATATTTTTCTATCCATGGTATTTTGTAAATTCAGTCAAGGGAACTACGGTTATGTTCTAATCCAGGATTAAATGGATTGGGGTTTATGAATGCTTCAGCATGTATATATATATATATATATATATATATATATATATATAGATAGATAGATAGATAGATAATATATTGTGTGTGTGTGTTGTGTGTGTGTGTGTGTGTGTGTGTGTGTGTGTATGTATGTATTGTAACATTGAAATGAATATAATGGAAAATCAATCTGGTAGTCCTGGTTTTGAGATCTAGGGGAAAATCTTTGTGTATATTTGTTTTATGTTCTCGCCATTGTTTATTTTTCTATTTTAAGAATTTGCTTTCAAGTAATTTATGTACAGGGTTAAAACCTACATTTACGAATACATGAACTTTTTCTTATGTGGCTTCGATGGTTGTTCTATCATTGTTATTATTTTGGTTATATGTTGGTTATAAGCATGGTTTTATGACAGATCCAAGTTATGTTTCTTATCATGTTTGATTGATAAATGAATGGTTATTTAATGCATGACCTAATATATGTTATTATAACTATTGTGAGAGGGCATTAAACCTTCTTGATGATTCTCAGATAAGTATCAGACCTCTATTTGTAATTATGCATTCATGACCTGTAGATTACATGTTCGTCATGTGTTTGATAGAATGTATGTCATGGTTAGGCTTGGTTAGGTCAATTACTTGGTCAAGTTTTGTGTTAGAGGTTTTTTATGTGTATTATATATGTTCTGGAAAGTCTTATCAAATTCTAGGCAGTGGTATGGAGACTAGCCTGAAAAAGTGCCTCAGGTCTCACGGACGCGAGCATAGAATTGGGTAAAAAAGACTGTAGTCGCTCCCTTGCAAGCTTATGCATGTGATTAGAGGGTTATAGTTGAATTTCTACAGTGTTGTGTCAACGTTTGGGAGTCCAGGACATTGAAACAAAGGCTTAACTCAAGTTTTGGGCACTTGGAAGGGTGGTTTAGCCCTTGGGATCCTGTAGCACCTAAGGGAAGTCAGTAAGGTTTTGGCTTTGTCAATTCCACTTCCTTAAGGTGATCTAGGAGGTTGATTCATGTCATAGTATCCCTCAACTCATGTTTACCTTGACAGGTGGGTGAAAGTGGGTAGATATGAGGGGTGACATTACGGAAAAGGTCCCAAAATGCATATTTTTTTCAATTATATCTATATGCAAAATGTTTGTTTTAATTGTTTAAAATTATTATTTTTTTGGTGACAATTATTTTATGTGTATTGAAGTATTAATCAATGATACATAAATATATTAAAAAAAAATATTGACTTCAAAATATTAATTTTATTACTATTTTTTAAACTTTGCAAAAATACTGAAATTACCATTATTAAAAAAAGGCATTGCAAAGAAAAACAAAAAGCACAAGCTTGAAAAATCCTTAAAATTCAAACATCTCATGACGAAAAAGAAGAAGATGAATAAACCAACATGAAAATTCTTAAATAACTAAAATTTAAAAAAGAATGTACATACTTAGAGACATAAGAAAATTTGAAAGTGTCAAAAAATATGCACCCAGAAAAAAGTAAATAAAATAAATAAAATAAAAAAAAATAAAAATTATATTATAATATATATAATATAAAATAAAAATAACAGTAATAAATAAATAATAATAAATAAAATAATAATAATAATAAATAACAAAAATCAATGTTGCATCACACTTTTCAAATCAGATGAAAATCACTAACATTTAAAAAAATATTCATACTTAATGCATCAGAAAATTGAAGTCCAAAAGATAAGCCCCCACCCCCCCCCCCCCCCAAAAAAAGATTAATGCTGCATCAAAACTTTTCAAAATCGGTTGGAAAATCACTAAAATAAATTTCCATACTCAATACATAAGAAAAATTGAAGTGTCAAAACTATGCTCCCAAAAAAAAGGTCGATGCTATATCAATGCTTTTAAAAAATTAGCATGAAAATCATGACCTTTTTCGACCTCTAAAAAAAAGAACTTTGTATAGTTCTTGTTAAGTTGGTAACTTTCTTATATCCCCTCAACCAACATTTATTTGTGGAATTTATGCCTCCCATATATTGACCTATCCTATTGACCACCAGGGTACCAAGTGGATATCGCATCATCTTCATTAACTCATACATGTGGAGCTATTCATGTTTGGAATTTCAAAAATATTATAGAGGGTATAAATCCCTAATATTAATTTGGGATTCAAGCATGCAAAATACCTAACCCTAACACTAGATGTTTATATGGCTATGTTAAACATGGGTTGCTAGGAAAGGAAATAGTTACATCCTTATTGTATTGAGTATTATTCCACATGAGAGAAAATCTTTGAGAGGTGCATCATTTGAACTAAGATCAAAGAGAGAAGAAGATCATGTAGTAACCATATTGGCCATAGTGTTTTATGGTAACTCCATAATTAGTGCCCCTATCTTTGTATTTTCAATTTCATAACTAAGAGGAGAAGAGCATAGCACAAGCCTTATATTCTAGCTAATTTTTTCCCATATTGAGTTTTCCTCAAGTACATCTTGGGTTGATTGTGTGGATAGTGTGTTGTTTGCTTGTCTCTTTCATTTCAATTTTATATTATTTAATATTTCATGCATTGATTCAGTCAAATTAAATCTAGAATCTAAATAAAACATAATATAATAAGATATTCTTGTAATATTACAAGATTTGTTGTGACAAATTGTTCCAATGGAATGTTCGTGATAGTTTAAGAATCATATTGGTACCAAAGTAGTTTTCTTTGCAATTTTTGTGGGAAGTTGTAATAAACAGTGACTGGCATAAAGTTTGAAAACTATAGTCTTGGCGAATGAGTATAGAAAAAATCCATCGGATGAATAAAAATAAAATAAAAAATCAAATCTAGGAGTGTAAGTCACTAACATCATGATGTAACATGGGCATTCTCATGATGGCTCTAGGGAATAAGTTTGTACCTTTTAGAGAGTTTGGTGGCTCTAATTCATAAGCTAGATTGAAGGATAAATTTTGAGATTATGAAGACCCAAAAAATGAGTCTAAAAAATGGCTAGAGAAAGATACACCAAGTTTGAGTACCATCACTTCTTCTTAATATTTATTTAAAGTGGATATCAAACTCGATCAAGGTGAGATTGACATCATTGATTTGAATCAATGGATTTGATAATTAGAAGTTTACTTCAGTATTCACAACATAGAAGAAAAGAAAAATATTTCATTTTCCTAATTAACTTTAGAAATACATGCCCAAACTTAGTGGGAAAGTCACAAAACATGCTTAGGCTAGAGAGTCATCCCTTAGGTAGAATGTAGCTCAGATGTAGATGACAAAATTATCTACACTACAATGTAGAAGGAGGTGAATTTTAGTGGCCTCCATTCCAAGAAAGAGAAGGATGTGACTATATTATTCCCTGCTAAGGTCCAAGTCAAGAAGATAAAGGTGTATTCTCTATTTCATCCCAATTCACAATTCAACAAAATAGTTGGTCAACAAGCATGGATTGGAAGCTCATGATCATCCTCACCCATATCAATTGATACCCATAAATAATGATTTATAGCCCAATGTCACTAAGCACTGTAAGATGCAAACATTATTATGAAGTGGATGTAATCATAGTACCAATTAATGTGTGTGATAATACTTGGGAACCACTACATGTGTTCAAAAGATGCAATATTCATGAGGAGAGAAACCTAGTACCACATAATCAAGGATGATATGAATTTCATCATCAATGCACAAAAAGTTAAAGATATATTTGGTAAGTGATAACTAGGGAAATAAATTGATCATTTCTAGTAGGAATTTTGTATGTTTCTTAAGAGAAAATCAACCAAATAATGAATCAATAATAGTAAAGATATCTTTGGAGGGATGTACTAAAGAGAAAAAAGTTTAGTTTGAGGAGTTTTTGTAGGCATATAGAGAAGTGTTTTATGGCCCTAAATGGTTACCACTTGAGAGGGAAGTGGAGATAAGATACAATTGTTACTTGGCTCCTTGTTGCCAAATATTGGGCTATATGGAAAATCTTTCATAAAGGAAGGTGAAGTGAATAAATAGTTGTAGCAACTACTGGAGAGGGGAGTAATTCAACCAATCACCTCACCTTATGGGTCAACTATCATCATAGTACCTAAGAAGGATGGGACTTCAAAAATGTGTATTGACTATGTTAGTGTCAGTCTTTCCAACCTTCCTCCAGTGATCAAATATGCTCTTACAAAGTGATTTTGAAGTGTCAAGGTCAAATTTTGTCATTTCAGTGAGTCTTCAAGCAAAATTTGGTCACTAGGCATTCGGTCTACGGTTTGCTCTAACTCCTTCCAAAGTTGCCCAAATTCCAATATATGTCACTATTCAGCTGAGTCTATCATCATTCATAGGGTTTTCATTATCATGTCAGTGTCTAATGAGTCATCTTACACCTTGTCCATGCTTCAGTTGCATTTAGGCAAGGTCATTTCCCTCTCCTAGGTTTTTGAGGCCAATTTCTCTTGGACGGTCAAATCATCAACAAAACTTGTATCCAGATGTTCATACACCTTCCCCTATCCTTAAATTACCTTATCAAACACTTCCCATCCCTTATATCCGCCAAATTCATCCTTTTTCCACAAACCCTAGTTTCTAGCTACAACCTGGCAATTTTCTAGGTTGGGCTTGTGTTTTTCCCTTTTGGACCCTTTCCCCTCACTCAATCTCTGTGATTCCACTTTCCAATGATTCCCAACATCTCTCCCCACTCCCAAAAAATTTCCCCAAGAATTTAGAAGCCCCCTATCCCCTTCATTTTGCTCCATTTCGACAAAATTCCTTGTTTCACACATCGGGACAAGTTGCACTCAAATGATGTTCCAGAGCAATAAAAGATGAATTTGGGAAACCTGAGAGAGGGTTTTGTCCATAACATTCCAAAGAAGAAAATCCTCCTTCACGTTTTTCACAGGTGTCATGGTTTGAGAGAAATGTCAAAGAATACCGTTGCCTCAAGAGAATCAAGGCCACCTCTGTAGTGACCTTGGGAAAATCAAGTTTTCTCCTAGCTTGGTTGGACAAATTATTTGCTTGATGGGTAAAATGATAACTAGACACAAATATATTTCCAATGAGCTATCATGAGCTCAATTTGGG
>APFE030991749.1:2677-25079 GCA_000404065.3 Pinus taeda | reverse complement strand
GGAAACCTGAGAGAGGTTTTTGTCCAAAACATGCCAAAGAAGAAAAACCTCCTTCACTTTTTTCACAGGTGTCATGGTTTTAGAGAAATATCAAAATTACAATCGCCAGATCCAAGGAGGTTGGCCAAGGCACTAAAACGACGGAAAAGGCCCGATCCACTCCAAATTTTGGCCAAAGCCTCTTTGACTGAGCATGGTACTTGATTGGGTACTCCCAGCCCAAATTTCAAGAAATTTGGAGAAAATTTTGTCAATTGTGAATTTTTTTGTGCCAAACACAGGTTTTCTTCCCCAATGGGTCGCGCACCATGCGCGACCCTTTCGATTAGGAGGTCCATTTCAGAAAAAGTTTACATTTTTGGATTTTTCATGCAAAAATACACTTTCTCAACAAAGACCAAGAAATTTCACCAAGTTTTGAGCCTCCAGAAGGTAAAAAAAAAAAGCAAAAAATGACTTTCTGCCACCTTTTTGACACACAGGAAGCAACCTTGGGAGATTGCAATTTTGGAAGGGCAAATGGACACCAAATTCAGAAATTCCACTTGGGTTGGAAAGTAGACCTCCAGAACTTTCCAAAAAACCCACGTTTCCCTCATTTGGACACCTGGACATGCCTCAAAAATGGCTCCAAAGGTTCGCGACCCGTTCAAAATCAGTGCGCGACCCGTTGGGCAATTTTCACAGAAATTGTACGTACAGCTCAGCAAAACGCAGTTTTGACTAGGTTTGACTTTTTGGAGTGGATTTTGATCCTCCTTTATGTAAATGATGTAATTTTATGATATTTTGACACTCATTTATCTCTTCTAGAAGATTCATTCATAAGATAGGCAAAAATTTAATGAATGAATTGGTTTCCTAGCTTATAGAGGCAAGTTTTTTGACTGCCTAGATTTTAGTGATCAGTTTGGAATTGGTTGAAACAGCTCCTAGGATAGTGAGCTCGACCCCTAGAGGCAAAAAAAGATGTTAGCTTGCCTATATTATGTACTTTCTTAGTTATTTTCATGGTTGGACTCTTGAGGGAGAAAGCTCTATTGTATTACTCATTGTATCTCTGCAATTTTTGGCTAAGGAAGACCAGGGTTTTGCAGTCCTTTTTGGGATTCTTGTGGTTACATGTATTGATGGTGTGCTTCTCTTTGTACTTGTAAGTTTGTTATGTGAATCATCTTCTTACTTTTTCTTCTGCAAATTAGGCAAATGAAGTGTTAAGGTAGAATTCATGGTTGCTATGCTCTGCCTTTAAGTTTGCTTAATATCAATGTTTTCAGCTGTTTAAGGAGAATTCAAGGTGATTGCTTGCTCTCCTTAGCTCCTCACCAGTCATTCTAAATCCATCCAAATCTTTCAAAGGCATCAATACAGTCTCCTACCTTGCCCCAAAGAACCCCCTGCGAAAATTGTGTCCAATCCCCGCACCCAAAATTGCCTTTCCCCAATTTTCCACCAAAACCCTAAAAACTCCAAATCAAACCTTTTTATCAGTTTACTAGCCTAAAATCAGTGTTCTTTATTGGTTATCTCTGCCCGTTGAATATCTTTGTCGAGATAGACCTGAGAGAGCCCTCTCCTGCCCCGTACGGCTAGCTACGAGGCTAAGTGGTTTGATGTTGCCTTGGACTTTACCTTTCTCAGCCTGAGGTGAAATTTCAAGCGCTAACAGACTACAGAGCTTTTAACAAGATCAACCTTGGGAATCAATACCCTTTTCCTAGGATTGTTTATTTGTTAGATCAGTTGCATCATGTGAAGTACTTCACCAAGATGGATCTTAATTTGAGATACCACCATAAATTATTCAAAGAAAAACACACCTAGAATACTTCCTTCAAGACAAGGCAAGGTCTATATCAGCCAGTACCTTTTTGTTTATGTAATGCACTAACTACATTTATGTTTTGATTAATGATGTATTATATCCATTTCTAGATTCATTTATGCTATTGTACTTAGATGATATATTGGTTTAAAGCCCTACACAGGAATAACATGTCTTTCATCCATGCAAGAATTAGACGCTTTGAAAAAGCTTCAGTTATTGGCTAACCTTAAGAAATTTGAGTTTTCATAATAACCATTGGTGTATCTAAGGTATGTGATTGATGGGAGGGGAATCAAGATAATCCCATGAATATCAAGGCCATCCTAAAGGGCCTAGTTCCTACTAATCTCATTGAGGTTAGGAGAGTCATCAGAGCAATGCTATACCTATGGAAATTTATAACATCCTTTTTAGCTACAACTACACCACTTCATGCTATAACAAGTAGTGGTAACAGTTTATAGTTGGGAAAGAAATAGCAAAAATATTTTGATGAGCTAAAATGGAAGATCAATGAACAACCAATTATTGAATTTCCTAGCATACAAAAACCTTTTGAAATGGAGATGGATGGAAGTGGATAAATTATGGGAGTGGTCTTAATGTAGGGAGGTAAGTTGGTATTCTACCATTCTTAAATGTTTCATGGTAGAGTCCTAAACTACCCTACTTATCATGAGGAACTTTATGCCCTATTTCAAGAAATTAAGAAGTGGAAGTACTATGTGATGGGAAAGGAAACCACAATCCACATTAATCATTATCCATTACAATATTTTCAAATCCAAAATAAGGCTAAACAAACCAAACACTATAAGTGGATGAGATTTTTGTTGCAATATCATCTAGTCATAAAATATAAGAAGGGAAACACTAATAAGTTGGTAAATATGGTTTCACAGCCACCCACATCCAAGATTATAGTTTTGGAAACCCTTATTCGCATGGAGCCTATTACCCGTGATCCACAAAAAGAGGCATATATGGAAGATGAGGACATTAAAGAGGTGATTAAGCAACTACACGGCCAGATTTATGTAGACAAGTTGATGGAAAGGATGACTATTGTCTTAAGAATGGATTTCTCTACAAATTAGACAAGCTTTGTGTCCCTAAAGGTGAAATATTGCAAGTTATAAAAAAGTTCACATCTCCAACATTATAGGATATTGTGGTGTTGGGAAGAAAATTTTCGACTTATAGAGGCATCTCTATTGGCCTATAATGAAACAATATCTAGCTCAATTTATTAGAGGATGCTTACTTTGTTGTACTAGCAAGACCAATAATAGAAAAAAAAATTATACCATCCTTTGCATGTACCCACTCCACCCTAAGATAACATATCCTTAGAATTTGTAAGTGGTTTTACAATCAATAAGAAGGGACATGATTATCTTTTCATGGTAATTGAGAGGTTTAACACGACATGCATTCTTATGCCTTGTAAAAGGACCAACAAATGACAAAAGGTGGAAAACATGTTCTTTAAATAGGTTTGGATGCACTTTGGGATACCAAGGAGCATCATCTTGAATAGGGACTCCATATTTTTTATTACATTTTGGACTACATATTAGGATAATATGAAAACCAAGTTGAAGAGATATATAACTTTCCATCCATGGAAATATGTAAAATTAGATGTATTCAACAAGAGATTGGTTTGGATTTTGAGGGATTATAAACAAGCATTCAAAGACTTGGGTTGAAATTTGATTTATATCCAATGCCTTGTTGATAGAGTGGTCCACACTTCTACTAGTTTACAACTTATCCTGGGAAGAGCATGTCTCACATCTCATGTGAGTGTTAAGGACTTTGAAAACGCATAATTTTTTTGCTAACATTAATAAACATGGTTTTCTTAGTGTCCATTGGTGTATTTGAGGTATTTGTTTGGGTGGAGGGAAATCAAGATAAATATCATAAAAATGGAGGCCATCCTCAAGTTCCTAGTTCCTTCTAATTTCATTGAGGTTAGGAGCTTCATTGGGGAAATGCAATACCTATACAAATTCATAACATCATTTTCATCCATATTGCACCACTTCATTCCATAAAAATTAGTGGTAAAAGTTTTTAGTAGCAAAATAATCAATAGAAAGATTTCAATGAGCTAAAATGAAAAATCAAACAAGCACCAATTCTTTCATTTCCCAACCTACAAAATCCTTTGAAAGTGGATATCGATGCAAGACGATATGCCATGGGATTGCTCTTGATGCAAGCATGTAAGTAGACGTATTGTCATTCTTAATTATTTCATGGTGGAGTCATTAACTACTCTACGTATGATGAGAAAATCTATGCCTTAATTCAAACTAATAAAAAGTGAAACACCATCTAATGGGAAATGAAACCATTATCCACATTGATCACTAGCCACTATAGTATTTGTAAGCTTGGAGTAAGCTTGAACAAACTAGACACTTCAAATAAATGGGGTTTTTGTAGTAGTTTCATCTTGTCATCAAATATAATTAGGAAAGCATTAAAAAGCTAGAAGAAATGATTTCAAGGCCTTGCACATCCAAGATTATAGCTTTGGGAACTCTTATTCACATGAATCATTTTACCATGATGCATACAAAGAATCATGCATAGAAGATGAAGTCTTTAGGTAAGTGTTCAGTAGCTACATGGCCAAATTTGTGTATAGAAAGGTGATGGCAAGGATGAATATAATCTCTAGAATAGGTTTCTCTACAAGTTATACAAGCTTTGTGTCCGTAAAGGTGGAAGATTGAGACTCAACAAAGAGGTTCACATCTTGAACATTGCAAAACATTTTGGTTTTGGGAAGACAAATGTCAGTTTACAAAGGTATGTGTACTGACCCGAAAGGCAAGAAAATGTAGCTCAATTTATTAGAGCATGAATACATTATTGTACTAGCGAGCCTAATAATAGGCATTAGGCAAATTTTAAGCTCCTCCATTTCCAAGAAGATTCAAGGACTTTCATAATTATATTATCTTTAGTTGGTGAAATTTGAACCTTTATTAATCCATCTCATTTTTCTTCTATTATATTTGAATGAGCTCTAAATTATACTTATAATGTGTTGGGTGTGTAAGAAATGACATTGTTAGAGATTATTTTGGGATCATCTTAATGCTTTGGGATGCACACAATTAGGAATAAAATGATGATCATACAACATTTTCTAGTGTTAGTAATTTTATTAAGATGATGGCTAAATGTCTCTCCGTTCAACATTAATAGCTACTATAAACAACTTATTGTTATATTGTAATGGATTGCTCTAATCAAGTATTAATACATGTATTTTATAAAATAATTATAAATAAAATTTCATAATACTTCATGGTGAATAATAACCTCAACTATAAACAAATAAAATGGACCATTAACTTAGAACAATGCCTTCCCATCACAAATCATGGTAACCACACATACTAATTTAGTCCCACCCAATAATGCACTTTCCAATCCTCCCCTCCAACACTTCTATTAAAACTCAATATGGAAGGTTGTATTGAGTAATGCCATCAATTATCACATTATTTGAAAATCAAACTAAGTGCTTGGATTGAGAAATTCTATTTCGGAATGAACTGTTCTCCATTCCCCAAAATAGTTGTCTCATCTTGCCACGTGTCCTTCATTAAGTTATGAACAATGACTTTGACTTGGCGGGTTTCCCTGTAAATGTATTAAGTGGTTCCTAGAATACTAATGTATGATATAATTGCCAATCCTTTCCTTGTCTTATCTTGTCTTGGAATCTCTTAACTTAAAAGTTCCAAAATCATTGTGGCATTACTTTACGCGACAATAGTAAAAAGATGGCCTGGAAATAATGTGAATGTTTTTAATTATTGCATATCATATCCTGTAATTTTTATGTTTAAATCTTATAGATTTGGATTTTTTTTACAATAAATATTTAAAAATATATGTTAACGGTGGTTTTTTTTTAATTTAAGAATGTTATTATTAATATTAATAATTTGGAATCAGGTTTGAATCATACAATATTAATGATGAATTTTTAATTTTCTCTCTGATCGCTTTTACCGGGAAGGATAGGAGAGATTTCACCGACTCTTTCTTTCTCTTCTCTAGAATAATCAATATGGTTTTTTTTCAATTTAAAAAACAATACTAATTCACTTTAACATATGTGGATTTTTATATATATATATATATACTAACAAAAAAATTATTAATGTATTGTATTTATTTAACTTTCTTTGTGGGTTGTTGCGTTGTATCTTTCATGTTTTCCTCTTTTACGTCTTTTGGTTGATCCTCGACTTTAGGTTCCTGTTGAATCTCCATTTGTATGATGAGCTCCAAAGAGGAGACTCCCATATCAATGTGATGGATCATTGGCACCACCATCCTCAATTCCGAAGACTTCTTTTAGGACAGACACCACAACAATCTCTCTAGAGTTCCTAGCCTTGTCATTATGACTTCCACAAATGCCTAGACACTCTCTACATCCTTTTCCAAACTCTCCAACTGATTCACAATGAGGGTGAAATGAGACCTGGCCTCCGAGCCCTCCTATCCTTGAGGCCATATCCTTGACCTCTTGCTTGAAAGCTTCAAAGGAATTCCCAGATGCATTTCCAGCACCATTGCTCGATGATGAAGCCATCACTTTGGCCCGACGAGGATGCACATTTAACCATAATGTATAGACCTTCCAAATCCATCTTCTTATAGCTATGATCAACTCCAATTTGATGGCATGAGAGGATTTTCCATGATCAATGCACTACATTAGTCCCTTCCCTGAAACCATACCAAAATTCATTACTACTTGCCTCGAGCTGAATGACCACAAGATCGAACTGAGTCAATCCTCCTTGAGCTCAGAGGTCACCCTTTCATCACATGCTTTCTGCCTTAAATTACTTTCTGCCCAAGCCCAACTATCCTTCATCTTGCTAATGATTTTTAATATTGCCCAGCTACAAGTTAATAACGCCAACTTATTTCCAATACTCCCCTTGATTAACAACTGTACCATGGCATAATTATGGTGTTATATTCCCTTGTCAAACGAAGCTCTTCTCTCAAGGCTCTTCCTCATATTTGAGACCTTCCTTTCATATGCATTAATGGGATATGATAGATTATGGGTACACCTTCATTAACCTTTAATTCTCCCTGTGTGCTAACAAAGTAGTATGATTCACTTGCTCATCTACTAAGGCATTGTTTTCCCCTTTAATATGGTATAGTTCTAAGGAATCAAATTTATCCAACAATAATATTATTCTTTGAATTGTTGGATTTAGATTTGAGTTCTTGGTTTTGAGCCACTTCATACACTTTTGGATGGTGATCTTAGAGTCTCCAAAAATTATTATATGTGTGTAATTCCTTCAACTAACACCAGGCTTAATCATTGCCACAATGCATATTCTTCCGCCTGATTGTTTGTGGATATTCTCAATCCCCAGACGAATGTTTTTCTTATTTCTCTGTCGAGACTAAGGATTACCCCTCCCACTCCAACCTCCCCTGTTAATGATGGTGTTTTACACAATTTAAAAAAAATAGTATTATGTTATAATTGCATTTCAATTTTACTTAATTTGATTTTCATTTTTTTTTTAATTTAAGTTATTTAATTTATATATTTTTAATAATTTTAATTATAATTATTTATTTTAAAATTTTAAGGAAATAAATTTATTTATATATTAAAAAAACTACATTATTTTATAATAATAATAATAAATTAATTTTGGACACGGGACAGTACAACAATGGCTCAAGCAGTGAAAGGCAAGCGCAGAGACAAGAGACCGCGGAAGAACTAGGTTGAGGCTGAGCTGAGCAATGCTGGAAAACGTCGTGGAAGGAAACCATTGGACAGACTTATCCAAGAAGTGATGGTTGCATATGTGAGATTCAACAACTCATCACAAAGTGGGAGGAGGACATCAACAAATTTGTGAACGCAGGGGCAGTGGACGTGGAAGAGTGGAAGGTCCTAGTTCCTGATCTAGAACACACTCGCGACAGAGAAACATAATATAAATAGACTCTACACCTGTATTGGCTATTGAAATGCCTCCTAGGGAAGGTGATGGAAAAAATCTAGATGATTATCATTAAGAACTTTCCAGACTACAAGCAGGACTTTTAAAATATCCAAGCTCAACTGCAGAAACAGGATGGTCGTCTATGCCAAATCGAGAAAAACTTCTCAAGCATGCTCTTGCTGACCGAGTTTCCCGAATCCAGTGCAAAAGACCCGGCCCCAAGTACCTCGACATTGACTGATCATGAGAACTAGAAGGATAAAGTCATAGTCTTTTTGCTTAAGTTAATATGCAGATAGCATTTACTTTCTAGTTTGCAGTAGTTTATATATATAGAAAGACAACTCATGGTTGTGGACATGATAATCATGTATATATAGCTTGGATAGATAGACTAACTATTTTTTACTACTGGATGGCCTTTAATGTGGTTAGGTGGTCAACAGATCTGGTTTCCCAATGGGTAGGTTGAGACCACATAACCAAGCTAAGTGGTTGTAACCTACTTGCATATATTATAATGAAAAAGAAAGATCTATCAAGCTTAACAAAAAATTATTAACTAAGATATTAAATTGTACCCTACCTACTTTTCTTTGTTTATAAAATAAGTGACCTCTCCTAATTTAATGATATAATTATTAATTTTTAAGAAAATATACGTACTTTACCATTTTTAAATTTAAACTATAACATTTCACGAGAAAACACATAAAATTAATTAATTAATTAACATTTCCCAATTCATTTTTATGGGAAAATAAATTAATTAATTGGCATTTCCCAATTCACTTTTATATTTATTGAAATAATGGTATGTGGATTTTGGTGGGGATAAAGCATTCTTGAACTTAGTAGGAAGTCATGGAATGTTATTTTTAAAGTGACATGGGGTGTACTAGAATGCATATATTAGCATTGCGTTAGTTTTTTTTTATGGTGTTTATTAATGTGAGAAAGGCCCCCATATACCAATGTCGTTATGATGAGACGATAACTTAATTTGAAGGTTATTCTGAATGAAATCTATATTTATTTTAACAAGTTTTTATATAAATATTGTGATGAAAAGTAAATATTATATTATTTATAAATGATGTGGTATATTTTTTAAATAGTTAAAATTTAATAATATAATATATAATGTTTAATTAATTAAGAATTATGATTAAAAAGTTATGGGAAATAAAGTTAAAGATGAAATTATATTTAAGTTTATTATTAAGTGTGAACCATTTTGTTAGGTTTAGGATATTTTAGAGTGTATTAATAATAAAATTAATATTATGTGTTTTTTTTTTAATTTATAAAAGTTTTTAACATAATGTTTAGGATTATCTTTTGGAATAGATTAGAAGAGCTAAAAAAAAATTGAATTAAGAGTTGTTGTGATAAGGTTGTATAAAAATATTATTATCAAATTATAAAACATTAATGTTTGGTTGGAATAAATTAATTGTAATATAAGAGTTAAGGAAGTTGTCCCATATCCTTTACTTTTTTTGGCATATGCATTGACAAGATAGAAAGCTATTTGGAAGAATTAGGTTGTGGTGGCCCAATTCTAGTTGGTATAGTCATCATCTTCCTTATTTACATTGTTGGTAGTGTTCTTTTGGTGAGAAGTCCCTATCATATTGACAAAAAACTAGAATTATCAAGGATCCCTACTCTAGTACATGTATGATTGTTAAAATCGACAAAATGAAGGTTATAGTATTTAAATCATAAAAAATCACTTATACTGATTTTGAGTATGGCAACAACAACTTGGAGGAAGTGACTCCATAGAAATATCTCGAAACTAGTCTTCATTACAAGCTTAATTGGAACTATAGCATTGGGAAAAAGATAAATGGAGGGTTGAAAGTCCATTATGGACTTGAAATATTTTATATCAGTAGATTATTTGTTATGGGATAAGAAGAAACTTCTAATTGAAACTCTCATTCCTCCTATTATCCTATGTGGTTGTGAAGTTTGGGGTTACATCATACTTAGATAATCATGGAGAAAGATAGCGGCAAATCAAAAAAGGTTTTATAACTTATAATCCTTCATTTTTCTATACCAGAGGAACCCAGCAACCTGCCTGACACATAGTTACTAGTAAACCTATGGGGTCTATGACCTATCCTCCTCTCTATAAATCGAGTCACAACCGAGGGATTTGAACCTTGGATCTCTCTGTTTTCATATATTTCACATTACTTCGATCACCAATTGAGCTTCTCCTAGGACTTCATAACTTTTAATCTTAAAATCAAAGATAATATAATCTATCCTCTCCTGATCATTGAAGCGAGTATTTCCCCCAATCATAGCATGGTTACGACTAGGTATTCAATGTAAAAGAACAATATAAATTGGTTGCAACTTGTCTATGGTTGGGTGGAGAGTTGTAGTCCCAAACTCAATTACTCATCTTCAATACAAATCCAAGATAAGTCCTTTACGTGCATAATCTTGTATGGATTTCATGTTAAAGTGTGAATAAATGATATGATGATTGTTTGCATGATAAGTCTTGGTTCATTTGTGTACATATGTTGAATGGTTGGTTGTAATCCATATGAAGATGTATTGATGAGCATGAATGTTTCATGGTATTAATGGCCTTATACTAACATCTTTATGTAGGGAATTATTTACTTATGATAGTGTTGGATTGCACCAACGAAATAGTTGTACAGTGAAGTCAATGGTCACAGTGGAATGCTTGTCATCTGTGATGATTGAATGTTGAATGGTTGAGCAAGTACTATCATGGGTTGTTGTATACATGTCATTGTCAACTCTTATGGTTGCACCCTTTCACTTGAATATGAGTGTGTGCAAGTGATGTTGAATCCTTGTTCATTAGTGTTTAGTTGGCAAGAGTTATATGGTTAAGGAAAGTAAGTTTCTTGTTTGTTAAAGAGTTGTTTCTACTCTCTATGTCCTTAGGAAGAATTGCTTATGATAGTGTTGGATTGCACCAGTGAAATAGTTGTACAGTGAAGTCAATGGTCACAGTGGAATGCTTGTCATCTTGTGATGATTGAATGTTGAATGGTTGAGCAAGTATTATCATGGGTTGTTGTATACATGTCGTCATCAACTCTTATGGTTACACCCTTTCACTTGAATATGAGTGTGTAAGTGATGTTGAATCCTTGTTCATTAGTGTTCAGTTGGCAAGAGTTATATAGTTAAGGGAAGTAAGTTTCTTGTTTGTTAAAGATTTGTTTCTACTCTCTATGTCCTTAGGAAGAATTGCTTATGGAAATGGTTCTATTTCAGTGGCATTCCTTTAAGAAATGTTTATCAAGTTGTTCCTAATATTTTTCGCTAGGGTTCATTGGCCATCAAGCGTTGAATCAACACTTTAAAAGACCTTAGAAATCCAAAAAAAAAATCGTGAGATAAATCAACCTTTGGAACTCTGTTAAAACACTGAAAATGGCTTAAACTTAAGTTTATGGACCCCATAGGTCAGAGATCAAGAGGTCGACTATGCAGGTCGGACCTCAGCGGGTCTCCGCCCCGACCTAGGGGAGGTCAACTATGCACTTGGCAGGATTTGGGGTTTTGGTTAAGTCAGTAAGTCGAATAAGTTAGGGGTCGGGGCTGACCCCAACCTAGCACTCATTGTGCCAATGAGAAGGGTCGACCCAACTTAGGTTGGAGCCCGGGGGTTCGAACCCGTAATCGGAAATAAAATAAAAAAAGGTGCCTTGGTGGGTATGGATGACTTCCAACTAGTCGTTTAACCCGCCTACCACATGGCATGTCCATGGTCGTGGTGCCTCCCAGTCACCTACCACATGGGTCATTGGGTGGTTTCCATGTGGAGGGTAAGGTGATGTGGAAAAGTGAGAAAGACCTAACTTTAAGAAGACATAACTCTCAATCTGCAAGTTGGATTGAGCAAAGTTTAT
The DNA here is from genome assembly GCA_000404065.3 of Pinus taeda. Classification (NCBI taxonomy): domain Eukaryota; kingdom Viridiplantae; phylum Streptophyta; class Pinopsida; order Pinales; family Pinaceae; genus Pinus; species Pinus taeda. The sequence continues at coordinate 13,299 of APFE030991749.1, read as the reverse complement.
ATCATTGGAATCATCTTGACAAGACATACATAATGATGGTGTCTATTGGAAGTTCTAAGGAAGTTGGTTAACGTCAAATTTTTTTGGGTCTCATTACCATAGTTGTACTTTGGGAGTTGGAACTACATAGTAACTACCTCCTTATAACTCTGGTGGGGTTATCGGATTAGGATGAGGTGTTACAATGTGGTATTAGAGCATCCAGGTTCAACACTTAGATTGCATGGGCTCTATCACGAGCAAGTTAGTAGTAGAGTTCCTACATGGGATTTCAGGATGATTTTGAGAAAATTAACTAAATTGATGTTTAGGTGTTAAAAGATGGCCTGGGATTAACTGGTTATGATTTCATATGCAACATATCATTAATGACTAACAAGATTTTAATGTTGATTGATGAGGTAACCAATTGTGCTAGCTGACATATACATATTTGGTGATTGTGCATGCAGATGGAATAATGCTTGTAGCTTGATTTTAATTAGACTTATGGATGTTCTAGAATGGTATGTTTTGTTACAACTAGAATAATATGGAAGCTCTATGAGAGCAAGTTCAGGGTTAATATTTTTTGTATTTGATTATGATATTATGCACCTAACAGTGATGTGTGAATGACAATACATCACAAATAGTAAAGAATTAAAGGCTGACGACAGGAATGGTCCAATACAACTCTCACAGGTCACAAGATGGATATGAAGGGGCAGGCATGAATGAGGGAAAAATATTAGTGGGAAATGGGGAGGAACCAACTCTCCTGACTGCTTTGGATACCTTGACTCAAAAAATTGAAGGCTAAGATAAGAAGCTTCAAGGAAGATCATGAAAGTTTGGTAAAGGCCCAACAGAGGTAAGCAGAGGTGAATGCAGTCATACTGCAAAGCCTCTTAGACTTATAAGGAATAACGAAGCATGAGTTGGGGCCTAGCCACAAAGCTAAGTTAAGCATTTTCGAGTCAAAAGAGAGAACAAATGGGGTAGATGGTAGCATATATAGGAAGAGGAACAAAAGGGAAAGTGAATATTTTTTGAAGGGAAATGCCCCAATAAGTACCCCAGAAGGAAGAACCAACACTCATGGGCATCATTCTTGTAGGAATTTTAGCATTGCTTCCAGGGGGCATCATTCTCATCATCATCACCCTCATCGCCACCATTCTCATCATAATTATAAGAGGAAGATGGAAAGATGATATATTCCCAAAGAATTTAAAAAGGCCAAACCACCTACATTTGATGGGGAGGTGAAGAAATTTGAAGACACGGAAGCTTAGTTGCTTGGGATGAAGAATTTCTTCAGAATTTATGATTATTTTGAGAACATGAAGGCAAAGGTAGCCACCTATAGCCTAAAAGGAAGACCATACATATGGTGGGAAGATTTGAAAAATGTTAAAGACATAACAGAAGAAAGACTAACTTGGAAGGAGCTTGAAAATTTGTTTAGGGAGAAATATTTGTTAGACATGTATTATGACAACAAGGAAAAGGAGTTTTATGGGGTGAAGTTAGGACAATTTTCAGATGAAGAGCATAATACCAGATTTCTTGAACTACTGAGATATGTACCATATCTCAAGGATGAGAATACCAAGGTTCAACGATTTATTAGTGGGCTTCCCATGTCATTTAGAGACCGCATCGATTTCTATGAACCACAGACTTTGGATGATGCCATCAAGAAATTTAAACACTACTAAGGGAAAAAAAAAAATGAGGATCGACTTTAAAAGTGATTGTAAATCAAAAGGAAGTGGGAAAAACAAGAAGAAATGGCCCAAGAGGATCATTGATAAGAAAGGTGCAGCCTCAACTGGTGATGACCAATTTCAACGGAAATTGGTTAAGGGGAGAAAGGTCGTGCACAACCACGCGCAGGAGTTCAGCATAGGCCTGAGGAAAGAGAACCACTAATATGTTGGATGTGTGGTGAAAATCACTAAAAAACAGATTGCATGCATTAGAAAAACATAAGACCTCAGATCTACATTGTACAAGAAGCTCAGAGAGTGGGTGGCATAGCAAAAATCATGCCCAAAATTTATGAAGCATTAGATAATCACTAGGATCACCAAGCATCCATCATTGAGGTAGAAGGTAAGATTTCCAACAAAATTATTTCTATTTTAATGGATATGGGCTCTAACTACAAATATGTTTGTCCAAAGCTCATAGAAGAGTGTCGGTTGGCCAAGTAAATGCATGTAGAACCATGGTCGGTTCAACTAGAAACAAGAACCAAGACAAAGATTAATTAATAGGTGAAGTCATGCACTTTCGAGCAAAAAAAAATGCCAAAATTTTCACATCTAAACTTGCTACCATTGGGAGTGTACAACATGCTATTGGACATGGATTGGTTGTACAAACACCACACTAAAGTGGACTATTTTGAAAAATAAATTGAATGCTTAGATGAGCAAGGAGCAATAATAGTTTTGCAGGGAAAGACAAATCCTACTTTAATGAGGTTGATCACAGCTATGCAAGGAAAGAACAATAATAGGAAGGGATGTATGTTATTTGAAGTGCAAATCTCTAGTGATGAGAAATCTATCAGTAACACTAAGAATGAGGAGAGCAAGCTGCTAAGAAGATATATAGTTCTACAACAGTATGCAAACGTGTTTCCAGTGAAGGTTCCTGTATTACCTCCTCATAGAGAGAGAGATTTCTCTATTGATTTGGTACTTGGGGCAACACCAACATCCAAGGCACCATACTAGATGAGCACTCCTGATTTGGTCAAACTAAAATTACAACTAAAGGAGATGATGGACAAGGGATACATAAGGTCGAGTCTGTCTCCATGGGGAGCGCCCATGTTGTTTGTAACGAAGAAGGATGGCACCCTTAGGTTATGCATTGACTATAGGAAATTAAACAAGGTAACCATAAAGAACAAGCATCCATTTCCATGGATTGATGGCCTCTTTGATCAATTGCAGGGAGCAACAGTATTCTCCAAGATTGACTTGATGTCAAGGTATCATCAAGTGAGGATCAAGGAGGAAGAAATTCATAAGACCGCATTTCGGACAAGATACAAGCTTTATGACTTCATGGTGTTATCGTTTGGGATTACTAATGCCCCAACCATTTTCATGTTCTTAATGAACAATGTGTTGGGTTCTTATTTGGACAAGTTTGTCATTGTATTTGTCGATGACATATTGGTTTAATTTAGGACTGAGGAAGAGCACGAGAAGGATTTGGCTACAGTGCTACAATTATTAAGGGAGTACAAACTCTATGCAAATCTTAGATAGTGTGAATTTTTCCAGTCATAGATACATTACTTGGGGCACATTGTCTCCAAGGAGGGGATATCATTTTGATCCATAAAAATTCAAGGACCTGATGGAGTGACCAACACTGAAAAATGTAAATGAGGTTAGATCATTCGTCGCATTGGAAGGCTACTACATGAGGTTCATTAGACACTTCTCTAAGATAGACCACCCTATCACACCTTGCAGAGGAAAGGACAAAAATTTGAGTGGACAACTATGTGTGCAACCAGTTTTGGGAAATTAAAGCATTTTCTCACTAATGCACCAATGTTAAGGATTATAGAACCATGCAAGGATTTTGTGATTTGCACAGATGCCTGCAAGGAGGGGCTCAATGGATTCCTAATGCAGGAAGGATAGGTAGTGTGTTATAAGTCTCAAAAGTTGAATGAGCATGAGGAAAACTATGTGACTCATGATTTGGAGTTAGCTTCCATTATTAATGCATTGAATATGTGGAGGAATTACCTCCTTGGTAGAAGATTCAGACTCATGACAGATCATGGAGGAATAAATTACTTGTTTAATCAACTTAAGATGAATTCAAGAGAAGCCAGATGGCTGACTACACTTAGTGAATTGTACTTCAAAATAAAGTACATTAAAGGCAAGGAAAATTGAATTATTGATGCACATAATAGAAGGATTGATTTGAACCACTTGGAAGCCATGCATTCTTATGGAGTGGACCTAGTATATCGGGTCAAACATGTAAGGAAACATGATGATAAGTATCATAGGATGAAATAAAAGTTATAGAAGAGAAATGAGAATGAAGGAGATGAGGAATATGATCTCACAGATGATGGCTTGATTAGACTTAAGAACAAAATATATGTGTCAAACAATGATGATTTGAAAAACCTCATAATGAGAGAGTTCCATATGAAGCCATATTTCGGCCACCCAAGATACCAAAACACTATCATGGCCATTAAGAAGTTTCATTTTTGGCTTAGTTTGAAAAAGGAGGTGGCTAATTTTGTTTCTAAATACATAGAGTGCCAACAGGTGAATAATGAATACAAGCATCTAGTCAGTTTATTGCATCCCGTTCCCATTCCAAAATAGAAATGGGAGGTGATCTCTCTAGATTTCATCACATGTTTTCCTAGAACCTCTAGGAAACATGATGCAGTTATGGTGGTTGTTGACATATTAAGCAAGGTAGCTCCTTTTGTAGCATTCAATTCCACCAACTCGGCTAGTGAGGTGGCACAAATATTCATAAAGGAGATTGTGAGACTACATGGAGTTCCCAAGAAGATTATTTTAGACAAAGGTGCCAAGTTCACTTCCAAGTTTTGGAAGGAACTATTTGTCGGATTCGGGGCTAAATTAGCATTTAGTACAACATGTCATCCATAGAAAATGGGAAAATAAAGAGATTAAATTGAATACTTGAGGACATGTTGAGGATGTATGTAATGCATCAGCAAAAGAAGTGGGAAGAGTATCTTACACTTGTAGAGTTTCCATGTAATAATGGGTACCAAGAGTCTTTAAAGATGAGCCCATTTGAGGCATTATATGGAAGAAGTTGTAACACTCCTATCAACTGGAGTGATCCAGTGACCAGGGTCCTTATCAGACCTAATATGTTAAAAGAGATGGAGCAACGGATGAAGGTTATTAGGAAGAACTTAAAGGTAGCACAGGACAAGAAAAAATAGTTATGCAGATTATCATAGCACACATAAAGAGTTCAAGGTTGGGGAACATGTTTACTTGAGAGTTAGGCCCAAGAAAAGCTCCTTGAAGATTGGGTCATGCGCCAAGTCGGAACCATGGTTTTGTGGTCCTTTTGATATTCTTGAGAGGATTGGACCAATGGCCTATAGGCTAGCCTTACCTCCTTCAGTTTAAATCGATCATGTTTTACATGTTTCTTTGCTTAAAATATATGTATAAGATTTTAATCATGTTATTGATTGGTTTATGCTACATGTGGAATCAGAGGGAGAGCTCCAGCCATATCCATTGTGAATTCAAGGCCAGAGGAGTCTCATTCTTTGGAATCAAGCTATAGAGCAAGTCAAAGTGCAGTGGAATCACTTTGGGCTCGAGGAAGCCACTTGGGAAATGGTTGATGCCATGAAGACAACTTTTCCATTTTTGTTTGTTGGTTGAGGAAAATGAGCATGTGTATATGTAAATACTATAAAGAGCTATAAATATAAAGCTCCAAGGGAAGAATATTGTTGTTTTTTTTATTTAACTTGTTTTCTCTATGTATATGGATAGCGAACACTAAGGACGGTGGTCCCCAAAGGGGGATGGGGTTGTAACAACCCAGTTGGTAATTGGATCGATCTCACCAAGAAATTACCAAATGTATTTTGTATTTTGAAAATTAAAATGGGTTGAGTAAGGGACACAAATTCCAAGGGACTGAGGGAGGTCAACTGCTTGGGATATTCAATTTACTTGCTAAAGAAAGAAAATTGATAGTGTGGATATCCATTGATGGTTGGTTGTTGAGTCTTAAATGGATTGGAATGGTGTTTTAAATGAGGTTGTCGTTGTAAATTTATGGGCTACAAGAAAGGGACACAAGCCATGTTGGCTTGGGAACTATACAGGATGACAAAAGAATAAAACAATTTAATGCATAACGGCTACGTGTACAGTTGCGAAAACATGCAAGAAGACAACCTGGAAAAGAACACAGTTGGAGGGAGCACGCACACGTATAAAAATAAAATAAAAGGGAGGAGTTATAGGATCATTTTGGGGGGGGAAGTGTAGAGTGTCCCACACAACAGTCGAGGATAAGAAATTATGAATAGAAGACAAACCTAGAGGGAAGGAGCATAAGTAAGGAATAACATGGAACCTATCAATTCATGATTTGGAGACTTGAGCACACAAGGAGGACAACAGGGAGGCATGATGGTGAGAATTGGCATGATTACAGTTATGCATCAGAGTCATATCAGTTACAACAGTGCATATGGGTGATTATTACTATACAAGGAAGAAATAGGAGTGTGTCTAGACTTAATGAGAAAACCATGGAATCTACAAGCAATGTGGAGGACATTGACTTCTTTCACCACTCTCATAAGGCTATCATATATTTGGTTGAGCAATAAGAGTATGGGAGGAATTCTCCTTCAGGTGAGGATAAATCTCAGGATACCTCAAGGGGTTGGAGGGTGGAGATGGTGTTCTCTAGAGTCCCTTGACAACCTAGAGTAAATATTTATCCCTTGGAATCCTGGTGAGGAAATTATGGAGTCTCCTTTACTTGTTTATCTAGTTTTGACATTGAGTTATTGATTCCCTTTACCAGGTGGAACCATTGTGTTGCATACTACTAGGGTGGAGGTGAAGCTCCCAACTCCCTAGAGTGTGTGTGTGTGTTATTTGATAGTTGGAGGGTGAAGATAGCATGCCTCTATATTCCCTATGCATTGATGGATTGTTGAGTGGATGGTTAGTGGACCTCTAGAGTCCTTATTTCAACTGGCAGTTGGTGATTACTCCCTTGAGAAAGACTGCCTCAGTCCATGGAATTTGGCTCAAGGATGACAACTACAAGTAACTTGGATGCAACTTGTCTATGGTTGGGTGAAGAGTTGTAGTCCTGAACTTAGTTACCAATCTTCAATACAAATCCAAGATAATTCCCTCACATGCACAATCATATATGGATTTCATGTTAAAGTGTGAAAAAATGATATGTTGATTGTTTGCATGAAAAGTCTCGGTTTGTTTGTGTATATATGTTGAATGGGTGGTTATAATTTATATGAGGATGTATTGATGAGCATGAATGTTTCATGCGATTAATGGCCTTATACTAACATCTTGTTACAAATAATTATTTACATATGATAGTGTTGGATTTCACTGGTGAAATAATTGTACAACGAAGTCAATGGTCACTCTAGAATGATTGTCATCTTGTGATGATTAAATGCCCATTAGAGAATTTTGAGGTCTAAAATGGGCCTCAAAACAAAAATTTACAACCAAAATCAACTTTATAAGAACGAATAAGATTCAAGATGATGATGTCAACCATGGGGGATGATTCACCATTTTTGGAGTAAAAAAGTAAAAAGATTAAAAAATAAAAAAAAAAGTAAAAAAACTACATTTTCAACTCGTATTTTCAACTTATCTCCCAATTGTTTTACTCAAATTTCGAGTTGGAGCACTCATTGGATGTGGAATTTAATTCCTCATCCAAGGATTGCCCATGTTGAATACTTACGATGGACCCTCCTACATGAAAAATGAGAAATACATGGAAAAACGTGATTGTAATCACATTTTTTTTTTATGTATTTCTCATTTTTTGTGTAGCAGGGTCCATCAAAAGTATGCAAAATGAGTACTCCTTGGATGAGGAATAATATTTTGCATCCAATGAGTGCTTCCTCTTGAAATTTGAGTAAAAACGTAGGGAGATAAGTTGAAAATATGAGTTGAAAAAGTAGTTTTTTCTTTTTTCCCTCTAAAAGTTGATGATGTAATCTAATTTTATTTTATTATTTCTAATATTATTTTATGGTATTCCTTAGGATGCCCATTTTAGACCTCAAAATTTCTCTAATGGATTAGTTGAGCAAGTATTATCTTGGGTTGTTGTATACCTATTATTGTCAACTCTTATGGTTGCACCCTTTTCACTTGAATATGAGTGTGTGCAAGTGATGTTGAATCCTTGTTCATTATTGTTCAATTGGCATGGCTGATAGAGTCAAGGGAAGTATGTTTATTTTTTGTTAAAGAGTTTTTTTTTCTCTCTATGTCATTTGGAAGAATTTTTTATGGCAATGGTTATGTTTTAGTGGCATTCCTTTATGGAATGTTTATCAAATTGTTCCTAAGATTTTTTCTCTAGGGTTCATTGGTTATTGAGCGTTGAATTAGAGCTTGAAAAGACCTAAGAAATCCCAAAAAAATCATGATATAATCGGCCTTTGGAACTATGTTAAAGCGTTTAAAATGTCTTAAACTTAAGTTTTTGGACCCCACATGTAAGAGATCAAGAGGTCGGCTAGGTGGGTTGGACATCGACGGGTCTCCAGCCCAACCTAGGGTAGGTTGATTGTACAGTTGGTGAGAGTTAGGGTGTAGGTTAATTCAAGAGGTCAAATAGGTCAGGGGTCGGGTTTGACCCCAACCCAACACTCATCGTGCTAAGGAGGGTTGACCCTGACTTAGGCCGGAGCTCAGGGGTTGGGCCAAAAATTGAGAAAGAAAAGGTGTGTCAGTGGGTATGACCGACTTCCAACTGGTTGTTTAGCCCAATGGCCATGTGGTTTGTACATGTTGGTGGCGCCTCCTAGTCACCTACCACGTGGAGGGTAAGGCGATGTGGAAAGGTGAGCAAGGCCTAGCTTTAATAAGGCATAACTCTCAATTTGTAAGTTAGATTGAGGCAAACTTTATATCGTTGGAATTGTCTTGATGAGACAGGCGTAATGTTGGTGTCTATTGGAAATTCTAAGGAAGTTGGTAAAAGTCAAAAAAATTAGGTCTTGTTCCCATAACTGTACTTTGGGAGCCAGATCTGCATAGTAACTACCTCCTTATAACTCCAATTGGTTTATGGGGTTAGGAGGGGGTGTTACAAAGGAAATCAGATAAGTAATCGGGTTGTTCTATATGTAATTGTTTAAAAATTATAGTTTCAATCTATGTGATGACCAAGAAAACGTAGAGAATGGTTGGTTATGCAGGAAATAAGAATATATTATTAGGTACAAGATGTCAAATCCATTACATATTTGTGATTATAATTAGAAAACATTTGAATCACAAAAAGTAATTTTAAAATGTAAAAAATTTGGTAAATTTTATTAGTGTTTAATATATGAATTAAATTTATAAAAATATTCAAAATTTTAATAATTTTACATAATTTAATCTAGAGAAAATTGATGGATTAATGTTAAAAATAAATTTTTATTATTATTATCATTGATTTATAAAATAAAATAAAAAATTGAAATTAAAAATCAAAACATCTATATATTTAATTTTTATTTTTTTTTTAAATAAAAAATTAAATCATTATAGTGTCTTGTCTAGGGTGCTAGACTAGGCTATATTTATTATCGACCAGGATGCGTAGACTTAGAGGCATGTGTCTAAAGTATATAGACATAAAGGATTATTAGCTAAGTGGTTATGATGGTAGGTCACAGGACTTCTTTACGAAAGATTGAGGTATGTTACCTATCACCCAAACACTTAGCTCACTTAGTTAATCTACCTAATTACAACATTGTTATTCAATTCATTTACCAAATTAAAACACTGTGTATCACTACAAACCAAGATTTCAATCTCCTTACAGAGACATTATGCTAAAACCCTTGTTCAGCAAATACTCAGCATTCACTAATATTCATGCAAGATAAAAACATACAGAAATCATAAGCATACTTTGAAATGATAACAGAGTTCATGACATTGCTTTAAAAGACAACAAAGGATCGAATCCCTTACAGGATACAATTCACGATCTCAGTGATGAATTGTTCAAGCACTATCATAAACATAAACCATACACATTCTATTGAAATCAACAACCAATTCTAATTACTGTGCATATCATTTAATACCCTAAGTTGTGAATGAAAAGGAAATGACAGTATACCAAGTTAACGCAGGGCCCGTCCGCTTTCCAGAGGTATACTGGAATGTGATCAACCGATTATCAAATCAACGCAACAAGGAAAAGATTGTGACTGCAACTATGTCTTTGATATTAAGTTCAAACTCTGTTTTCAAATGATACAACGATAACCAACTACTGACTACTCAGAACTGTGTTTACATATGTTTTTACAACCCTTACATTTCGAAAACGAATGTACATTCATGATGTGGTTGTTGCCGCTTTTATCATGTCGTGATTTTAAAAATGTTTCTATCCTAAACTGATTTCAAAAAGGAACAAAACTAAATCAATTTAGAATGCTTTGCTGTTGTTGCCTTTGTCGCCAACATGCTATACTTTGACCTTCGTTGACCACGCATGTAGGAGGGTCAATTCTGCTATAGGATAGGTATTCGTCCATGCTTGGACATTCTACTTTTCATCCCTACCCTTCGCTCTAGCCTAGCTATCATGCCACATGTCAAAAAATGAACCAATTACAGGATGTTGGAACTTCCTGTGGCCATTTTACCAAAAATTCCTAATTCGTTAACATAAAACTCCTAAATCAATTTTAATGCATTTTAATAACTATAGGACTATTAACTAATCAATTTTCAAGGGATCTGAGAGATATATGATGGAAAGAGGTAGGCAAATGATATGTTTTAGGAGGAAAAGGAGGTCATGGAATGGTACCAACA
>APFE030991746.1:0-19611 GCA_000404065.3 Pinus taeda | reverse complement strand
GTGAATCAGTATTCCTTAACAATTAGCACTTTTAAATCTTTTCAGAGCATTATTTAATATTCAATTGTTATTAATGTTTATGCAGTAATAAAAATAAATAAAAGAACCCAGGAGCCACAAATATTTTAGGTGGAAAACCCCCTGCGGGTCAAAAACCGCTAAACGATTTTCTAATAAATTCTTTAATATTCAGCCCCAGTTCAAATGAAAGCAACAACTTCCTAGAATTGTAGAAAAGCATTCTTCTCCAACTCCCACTGGATGGACGCTCCAACACCCAAGATTCTTCAGTAGTCAACCGAACGGATGCTCCAACACGCAATAAGCTATAACTAACCCTAGCACCACCCTACTACCCTGAAGTTTTCACAAGCTTGAACCTATTGGTGACTTCATGCACCAATATATCACCACCCTACCACCCTATAGAAGAATTAAAGAAGAATGGACTCCCGTACCAGGGAAAATGATCCACTTTACAATGATATAGAATGATGTAGAAGAAGAAGAAGCACTAGACCATAACCCCAACTATGACACAACCACCTAATGATGATCCTAGACCTCTCAAAACTACCTCTTAAACTCTTGGAAGATAGACACTCGTACAACTTTTACAAATATGCTTTTACAATGACTCTGTACAATGATACTTTTATAATGTCTGTATGCAGTGCTGCCAACTTGAAGACTTGTTGTGGTGAAATTCTTGTTGTTGTTCTGCACCTTGATTGCTGCTCTTGTCATGGTACCCTTTCTCATTCTTCAAAAAATTAGATTATGCATCAATTCTTCTCTTGATGAATATATAATACCTGCAAAAAGTCTTCAAGGAAATACCCATGACATGATAATAGCAAAACTTACCTCATCCTGTAGAGCATATGTCAGTGCTAAACACAAATAAAAAATTAAAATACAAAGATCCTAATGCAATTAAGAGATGAAAATGCATATATAGAATATTCTTACCTATATCTTACCTCTGTTGCATCACTTTGTTGCACCTTGCTGTTTGTTGCCCTAGAATGTCTAGTCCTTTGCACCCCTTGACTACACTTGATCTAGTTTTTCTTCCCTTCTAGGAGCTCGATATTTAATCTGATGTATCTTTGTGACTTTAGATCCCCAACATGTTATCTATATTTCTTTAGAATCCCTCTGAGTCTTCTTTCCAATGCCATAGGTCTGACCTGATTTGGACTCTTCAAGACAAAGTTATGCCCAATCTCTCACAATGACCTAATAATGGACTAGTTGAGTAGAGCGAACTTTACGATGTGTCACGTGTCATTGTTTCCTCTTTTGGCTCTAAAATCAATACACAGAAAACTAAAGTCCATGCATTATCTTCCACTTTTTACAAAAATTCCAATCCTCTTCTCTGAGAGAGAGTTATGACGATTTTCGCAAAGGTCACTTTTCTTTGAGATGAAATTCGGAACCCTGCAAAAATAATAACTTCCACAGATCATATCATCGAAAATATAGTGAACTAAGATCATAAAATTGGTCAATATGTTCATCAGGATTGAGACTGAATTAGATTTTAAATTCAAAATCTAATACTTCACAGAAATGAAATTATAGTGAAAATGCCACAATCACTGCATTTGGAGGATATATGGGATTTCTTTTTATAGAGCTGAGAGGGGCTTCAATAGAGAATATTGGAGGGATTTGAGGAGCTTGACAAATTATTAATTAATGACTATTCAATGACAAAAAACCAATTATGAGTGCCATGCCCCAACCCCATAGGGTTTTAACCCACTAATTGCGGTTACTAACTTCAAACATGAATATCTCTCAAACCATGAAGAATTACTTAGCGTGCCATATATCAACGAAAACATCTCGATGAGTAGAACCTATCTAGAAGATCCTTGACTCAAAATAGAGTAACTTGTCAAGTCAAAATTCCCTTGCAATATTAGGGTTTCCCCTAGTACTTCTTGGGTTGACATCAATGACAACCTCAGATCATCTTTAGATCAACAATCTCCCACTTTGGAATTGATGGCAACACAATTACTCCCTTTGTGATTAGGGTAGCTCTTCCTACTACCTTCTCTCCCCCTTTGACATCAATGGAAAGGGGTAACTCCCCTGACACACAACCATCCTTCGGACCTACACACACTTCCACTCCCACTTTATTTTCTAAATAAGGAAAATCTAATGAGAACTTGGGAGAATCCCAAGCTTTTGGTGAAGATATTCAAATGCTTCACGAGGTAAAGGTTTAGCGAAGATATCAGAAATTTGTTCTTTTGTACCAGCATATTCAAGTATGATTTTCTTTTTAATGACTTGTTCTCTAAAAAAATGATGTTTTAACAGAATGTTTTTTTTATTTTTGAATGTATGACAAAATTCGTGGAGATGCTGATGCCACTAGTGTTATCACAGAAGATTGGAATAGGCTCACTGAATTGTACTTTGAGATCTTGCAAAGTTTCTTTCATCCAAAGGACTTGAGTACAACAAGCTACCACTACAATGTATTTTGCTTCCACTTTAGATAACGAGATTGAGGTTTGCTTTTTTCTCAACCATGATACGAGACAACCACGTAGATAGAATGTTGCTCCACTAGTACTCATACGACCATCAATTCTTCTTGCCCAATCTAGATCTGTAAAGGCTTTAATAATGAGATTGTTTCCCTTGGGATACCATAACCCATATTCTGTTGTGCCCTTTAGATACCAAAGAATTCTTTTGATGACAATAATATGTGATTCTTTTGGTGCTGCTTGGAATCTTGCTACTTGTCCAACTACTTGCATAACATCTAGTTGTGAGGTTGTTACATATAGGAGACTACCAATCATAGATATGTACAACCTCTAATCCACATCATTAGATGAGTCATCTATGCTCAATTTTCAACATGTTACCATAGGAGCAAGGACGGGTTTGCAATCTTCCATTTTGAATTTCTTGAGCATTTCCTTGATGTACTTGGCTTGACATATAAATATTCCTTTCTCTTGTTTAGATATTTGAAGCCCTAAGAAGTATGTCAACTCACCAAGTAAAGACATCTCGAACTTACTTTGCATCTTTCTAGCAAAGTTCTTACTTATTCGATCATCATTTCGACCAAGGATTATATCACCCACATATACCTCAATGATTGTTAAATTATCTTTATCTATTTGTACGTAAAGGTTGCTATCAGTAATACCTTTCTTAAACCCTTGTTGATGTAGATATCCATCAAGATGAGCATACCATGCTCTGGGAGCCTGCTTGAGACCATATAGAGCCTTCTTTAACTTGCACAGATGGTCTTATTTTTCTGAAAGTAGAAAACCTTCAGGTTGTTCGATGTAAACTTCTTCTTCTAATTCTCCATTCAAAAATTTTGACTTAACATCCATTTGCTAGACTTTTATTTTTCTTGAACATGCATAGGCGAGAAACATCCGGATGGCTTCCATTCTAGCAACTGGTACAAATTTTTCGTCGAAATGAATTCCTTCCACTTGTACATATCCTTTGCATACTAATCTTGTCTTGTTCCTGCTAACCTGTAATCCTTCAACTCTTTTGCTCCCCGTGAACCTTTAATGAAAATACCATCTTGTTTAAACTACCTTCCTGTCAATTGTCGACTTGTGCCATATAATGTTGCATAGAATCCTCTTGTACAAACATTAAGGATTTAGCAAGCTAGATTGTTCAAAATAGTTAGTCACCTAATGGGCGTGTTGACTTGAGTCATTATCTGAAGCAACTGCTAATTCCTCATGACCTTTTGCTTTTACAAATCTTGAAAGCATAATTATTGAAACCTTGTTATCTGCTTTGTCATCGTGTACCTGTTTCCTTTTCCAAACATTCTTATTCTAGGAATATCGAGCCATGTGCCCATAGTTATGACATTTAAAGAATTCAATGTTTTCCATAGGTGATTCCATCCAATATCCGCAACCATTAGCACTATGGCCATAGTTATGGAATTTGAAACATTCAATATTTGGCCCATCTAGCACATATTCTCTTCTGATAAAATCATCGTGGAACCTTTCTCGTGATCCAAGTTGCTTCTAGGGTTTTACACATAATGATTATACCTATGAAGAACTTCACAATCCCTAGCCATATTCCACGGTTAGCAAATAAAAAGAAATAACCATTAAATAAATGAACATACCTAGAAGATTTTTCATTCTTCTTTGGAGGCAGTGTTGTAGTTTCTTGTGGTCCTTTATTCTTTATTGTTTTGGTATTTTTCTTTGGAGTTGAAACATTATTCTTTGGATTTCCACTTTGATCAGATTCCTTTTTAGAATCATCTTGTGAAGCTGTGGAGCTTGTACCTTCATCAACTGGAGCTTTACCATCTTTAATTGCCTTCATTTTCGCTTCTTCATCTATCTTATCTTGTAAGTATTCTTTTTATGATCCCTTGAGTTTATTGATCTCATCAAGAGTTGCATGAAGTTCTTCTTGCATTTGAGCAAGATCTTATTGAAACCATATTATCAAGATCTTCCCTTTTTTTTTGCCTCCTCAACCTGTAGCTTGAGAAGAGTGGTTTTCTCTACTTCTCTATTGAGAACCTGTATATGTTCCTTCTGTTTCTAATTTTCAATCCTGAGCCTGATTATTTCTATTGAAGATGTTTCTAATTCCTTTTTCTTTTGGTCAACGATAGATATGTATCGTTGATCAGATTCCTTCCTTTCAATTTATGCCCCCTGCATCTATTATGTGATCCTATTAATCTATACAAATGCTTTGTCAAGTTCTTGTTGCTTCTATTGGACTTCTCTCTTGAGGTCTCGTGTCACTGTATTATTGATTTCTTCCAACTTATTTTGAAGTGACTCTTCAAAACATTTGTGTTATTCAACTTCAATTTTGAGACCTTGAACTTTTTCTTCAAGAGTATTGGAACAGATCTTCTCAGCCTTGAGCTCTTTTATAAGCTTCATTCCCTCCTTAGAAAATTCTTCTATGGTCAACCATCTTCATCATACTCATAAGGATCCAAGTTTTCAATAACATCTTCACCCGATTTCTTTGTTGAATAGAGATTGTGAAGCTTTTTCCAAAGAGCTTTAGCTATTGAACATTGACTAACTTTTATTTTCATAGAATTTGCTAGAATATTCAAAATTAAATTCATCGCCTTTGAACTGTACCTTTTAGCTTCATTAGTAGATGTGTCTCTAGAAAGAATTGATTCCCATACTCCATGTGCCTGCAAAAATACTTCCATCCTGGATCCCCATATGCATTAATTATCTACATCAAAATCAGGGGTTCGTACACAATACTCACATTCTTGAGATTTTGTTATACATGTACCTTCTTTTGAAATCCTTGTAACCCGCTTCTTTGACTTTCCCATCTCTATGCTCTGAAAACTGACTTCCAGCAGTTAAGCTATTATTGAAGGAACCAAGATCTAATACCAATTGTTGGAAAATATTGAGAGGGGGTGGTGAATTAGTATTCCTTAGAAATTGCCACTTTTTAACCTTTTCATAGCATTAGTTAATATTCAATTATTATTAACATTTATGCAGTAATAACAGTAAATAAAAGAACCGAGGAGGCACAAAGATTTTATGTGGAAAACCCCCTCTAGGTCAAAAATCATCGAATGTTTTTCTAATAAATTCTTTAATATTCAGCCCCAACTGAAATGAAATCAAAAACTTCCTGGAATTATAGAAAAGCATTCTTCTCCAGCTCCCATTGGATGGACACGCCAATGCCCAAGATTCTTTAGTAGTCAATTGAACGGATGCCCCAACACCCAATGAGCTATAACTCAACCTAGCACCACTCTACCACCCTAAAGTCTTCACAGGCTTGAACCTGTTGGTGACTGCATGCACCAACCTACCACCATCCTACCACCTATAGAAGAATAAAAGAAGAATGGACTCCCATACTAGGGAAAATGTTCCACTTTACAATGGTATAGAATGATGTAGAAGAAGAAGACACATAAGACCATAACCCCAACTATGACACAACCACCTAATGATGATGCTAGACCTCCCAACACTACCTCTTAAACTCTTGATAGATAGAAACTTGTACAACTTTTACAAAGATGCTTTTACATTGACTCTGTACAATGATACTTTTACAATGTATGTATGTAGTGCCGCCCACTTGAAGACTTCATATGGTGAACTTCTTGCTGTTGTTCTGCACCTTGACTGCTACTCCTGTCATGCTACCCTTTCTCTTTCTTTAGAAAATTAGTTTACGCATTGAGTCTTGTCTTGATGAATATATAATACCTGCAAAAAGTATTCAAGGAAATACCCATGACATGATAATAGTGAAACTTACCTCATCATGCAGAGCATATGTCAGTGCTAAACAAAGACAACAAACTAGAATACAAAGATCCTAATGCAATTAAGATATGAACTTGCATATACAGAAGATACTTACCTGTAGCTTACCTCTGTTGTATCATTTTGCTACACCTTGCTCTTTTCTGCCCTAAAAATTCTGGTCCTTTGCACTCCTTGACTACACTTGATCTAGTTTTTCTTGCCTTCTAGGATCATGATATTTAATCTGATGTATCTTTGTGATTTCAGATCCCCAAAATGTGATCTCTAGTCCTGTACAAGCCCTCTGATTCTTCTTTCCAATGCCATAGATCTGACCCGATTTTGACTCTTCAAGACAAACTTATGCCCAATCTCTCACAATGACCTAATTATCAACTAGTTTAGTAGAGCTAGCTTGTACAACATTTCATGTGTCACCATTTCCTCCTTTGGCTCTGGAATTGATACACAGAAAACTATAGTCCATGCACTATCTACCACTTCTTACATAATTCTAATCATCTTCTCAGAGAGAGAGTTATAACGATTTTCCCAAGGTAACTTCTTTGAGATGAAATTCAGCAGCCTGCAAAAACCCTAACTTCCACAAATCATATCTCTGAAAATATAGAGAACCAAGATATTAAATTTGGTCACAAAATTATGCAGGATTGCGAATCAAATTTATTTTAATTTCAGAATCTAAGACTTCATAGAAATGAATTTAGAGTGAAAATGCCACGATCACTACATTTGGAGGATATATGAGATTTCTTTTAATAGAGCTGAGAGGGGCTTCTATAGAGAATGTTGGAGGGATTTTAGTATCTCAAAAAATTATTAATTAATGACTATTCAATGACCAAAACCAATTATGAGTGCCATTCCACAACCCCATAGGATCTTAGCCCACTAACTGGGGTAATTTCAAACATGAATATCTCTCAAACCCTAAAGAATTACTTAGTGTGCCATATATCAACAGAAACATCTCGACGAGTAGAATATATCTAGGAGATCCTTGAATCAAAATAGAGTAAGTTGTCAAGTGAAAATTCCCTTACAAGATCAGGGTATCCCCTGGTGCTGCTTGGGTTGACATCAATGACAACCTCAGATCATCTTTAGATCAACACCAAGGAAAAAGCCAAGATGGTGCAACCCAAGACAACTTGTCGAAGCAGCAAGAAAATAACAACACCACGAAGTCAAAGAAGGACACAAGAAATTGGTTTAAGTTACATAAGGGCCCCACTCATAACACAAGTGACTGACAGACCATGCAGTCGCTAGTGGCTGAGTTGAAGGCTTCAAAATCAGATGCGTGTTTTGACCCTGAGTCAGAACCTGACAAGGGGAAAGACAAAGGGAATAAAATCATTGCTGTGGATCCTAATGCCACTATTTCTACTGCCAAGGTCCATAAGAATGAGGCGGAATATCCAGAGGATGGGGAGCATCTTTTCCGCTCACAAATGTTAGTGAAGGGTTCGCCGCTGTGATTGATTGTCGGCAATGGCAGCCAAAAGAACCTCATTCCAGTAGAGGTTGTGAAGTGGCTAGGAATACCAACCATGCCACACCTGCAACCTTATAACATCAGGTGACTTCACCAAGGATGATATCTCTGAGTCCACCAGTAGTGTTGCCTTCCCTACATCATCAATCCCTTCACAGATAACGCTTTATGTGATGTTTCACTGCTTGATGTTTGTGATTTATTATTAGGCCAACCATACTTGTGGAAGCGACATGCTATGTATGAGTAAAGGCCTCGCGTTGTTATTATTTCTTTGTGTAATACATTATACAGGATACCGGAGGTAGCCCCACCTACTGCCACTTCTTTTATCTCTGCTAAGAAAGGCAATAAGATCATCTCCCAGACTAGGAAATTTATTTTACATTTGGTTCGCCCTAAAGGTAAGGGGAAGATTGCAGCTACATCCATGTCCCCCGGGAAGGGTTCCTCCATGCAGCAAAAGCAGGTGGATACGGTAATGAAAGAAGATAGGGACATCTTCTCCTCACCCACAGCGATACTGTTGCATTGTTAGGTTAAGCATTCATCCAATCTAACTTCCGGACACCTCTATGAACTAGGTCAATCTATCGCAATTCCATTGTGGAAAATTCCAAGTACAAGCAGTGACATGATCAACATCAGGTACCACACAAGTTTCAAGTGGGCAACAATATCTGGTTGCATCTATAGAAAGAATGCCTTACAAGACCCCATTAGAAGTTCAAACCACTTGAATTTATTCCTTACACCACTACCAAGGCTATGGAAAGCAATGTTTTGGAGCACAACATTCCCCCATTCCTTCGCTTGCACCAAGCGTTTAATGTGGGCCACCCTCGAACATGCTTCCCACCATTACTGGACATATCAGAGGTTGTATAACAACTCACCAGGGACTAACTTCAGCAGAAGTTTCCTCATCTCATGGAGGAACTTAATGTAATGGGGACCATTTCTTCCTTTGGGAGGAGCAATGACCCAAGTGGATGTTGGTGGGCACCCACCTGTCCCACTTGGACCCCAACAACTGCCTCCTTTAGTCTTTCAATTTCCTTAATTGTAGCACAATTTACTATTTTCAACAGTTTTTTGGGTCCTGAACTTCTGGAGCCATTTTGAGGCCCTAAACAACATTTTATGGGAAAACGCAGAGCAACATGGGCCCTTGGACCAATGTTGCTCACTCAAAAGTTGTAATCCTCAGATTGATCTTTCTAACGAGGTGTTGTGCATATCAAACAAAGATTGTATACCAAAGTTATGACCCCGGAAAGTATGTACCAATTTACCCAAACGTGGCCCATAGTTTGGTGTTTCATCTCCTAGGGTTAGGTTTTTGGATGCTTATGGTTTTCCATTGTTTCTCAACAATAAATAGGCCTTCGAGCCTCATTGTAACACAATTGAGAGACATGTAGCTACCACATGTCTTCTTAGAGATAAACTACCATTTCCCTAGATGGTTTATTTCCATTTATGTTTGTCAGCATATTTCAGTATTTTACATTAATGAAAGGAAGCATTATTTCTGCTACATCTCTGTATTTATGGTTATATCTATAATTTTCTATGTTCTTGTTTAAATCTGGATCAGTGGTATCATAGTGGTCTACTCTTTCTTTGTTTTTATTTGCATGTCCCCAACGAGGTCAGGATATAAGGAGTTAGGGCTTGAACTGGTCGAACCTTTGCCAGACCAGCCTCACAAATCTCGACAACCTCCTATGGTGGATGAAAAGAAAGATGAGGGGCAGGAGATCCTTTCAAAATCTTGCTCGAAGAAGCCCTCAAGTGATAGAGGAACGCGATGATGGAAAACTTTGCCTAGATCCTTCAGTGACTACCCAGGGGCGATGCATTTGGTTCCAACATCTACTATAGAAATGCCACACCCATTAAGGTACACGTTAACTTTGAAATCCCCATATTCGAGGGTTAGATAGATGCATATGTCGTAGATAAATGATTAAATATGTTAGAAGGGTATTTTTTTGTTCATGGTTTTTCCAGCGAGGAATATATTACTTTCGCTCTTCTCAGAGTAGCGTCCCACGTAAAGGATTGGTGGGAAACCTACTGTGAGTAGAATGATGAAAGAACGAACTCACTATTTTCAGCCATTAAGGAGCAATACTACCCTGCCAAAAGCTATGAGGATAAATACATAAAGTGGACCACGCTAGGGCAGGGAAGGGACCAAAATGTGCCAAAGTTGACAAATATTTTTCATACCCTTCGCACCAAGTTGGGTATCAAGGATTCTAAGGTACATTTGGTACTAAAATATTGCAGCTGCCTACACAAGTGCTTCCAGGATGAGATGGAGTTCCTAGACATCTCCTTGCTCGTCACGACATATCGATACAATATCAAGATCGAGGATAAGTTCAAACGGAAGAAGCAAGACTTTGGATCCATAAATCCAAAGCAAGGGAAAGGCTTCCCCAAACCGCAACACCAAGGACAAAGCCAAGATGGTGTGACCCAAGACAACTCATCAAAGCCACAAGAAAGGAACAACACAAGGAAGTCAAAGAAGGACACGGGAAAGTGGTGTGAGTTCCATAAGAGCCACACTCATAACAAAAGTGAGTGTCGGAGTGAGTGTCAAACCAATTAGTTGCTGGTGGTCGAGTTGAAGGCTTCAGAATTAGATGCATGTGCTGACCCTGAGTCACAACTTGATAAGGGGAATGATAAAGGGAAGCAAATCATTGATGTGGAGCCCAACGCCACTATTTCCACCACCAAGGTTCAGAAGAATGAGCCCAAATATCCAAAGTAGGGGGGCATCTTTTCCACTAGCAAATGCGGGTGAAGGGTTCGCCGCTGCAATTCATTGTTGACAGTGGCAACCAAAAGAACCTCATTTCACCAAAGTTCATGAAGAGCCTGGGACTACCAACCATATAACACCCGCAACTGTACAACATTGGGAAGCTTAACCAAGGACGATATCTCTGAGTCCGCCAGTAGTGCCACCTTATGTAAAGCATCAAGCCCTTCACAGATGAGGTATTAAGTGATGTTGCACCACTTGATGTTTGTGATGTATTATTAGGCCAACATACCTATGGAAGTGACATGTTGTGTATGATTCAAGGCTTCATGTTGTTATTATTTATTTCTGTAATACATTATACAGGATATTAGAGATAGCCCCACCTATTGCCACTTCTTTAATCTCTACTAAGAAAGGCAGTAAGATCATCTCCCAGACTGCGAAATTTATTTTCTGTCTTTTTTTCCCTAAATGTAAGGGGAAAATTGTAGCCACATCCATGGCCCCGAGGAAGGGTTCCTCCATGTAGCAAAAGGAGGTGGATACGTTCATGAAAGAAGATAGGGACATCTTCTCCTCACCCACAGGGGTACTGTTGCACTATCAGGTCAAGCATTCATCCGATCTGACTTTCGAAGCACCTCTACCCAATGGGGTGATCTATCGCCACTCCATTGTGGAAAATTCCAAGTACAAGTAGCGTCGTGATCAGCATCAGTTACCACACAAGTTTCAAGTGGCCGACAAAATCTGGTTGCATCTGCAAAAATAATGCCTTACAAGATCCCATCAGAAGTGCAGATCGCTCTGATATAGTCCTTACACCATTACGAAGGTTGTGGGAAACAATGCTTTGGAGCACAACATTCCCCCATTCCTTTGCTTGCACTGAGTGGTCAATGTGGACCACCCTCGACCATGCTTCCCACTATTACTAGACATATCAAAGGTTCCAGAACAACTCACTAGGGACCAAGTTCAAAAGAAGTTTCCTCATCTCATGGAGGAACTTAACACAATGGGGACCATTTCTTCTAAGGGGGGAGGAATGATCCAGGTGGGTGTTGGTGGCCACCCACCTATCCCACTTGGACCCCCACAACTGTCTCCTTCAGCCTTTCAGTGTCCTTAATTGTAGCATAATTTAGTATTTTTGGCAGTTTTTTGGGCCTTGAACTTTCGAATCTGTTTTGAGGCCCTAAATGATGTTTTTGGGAAAAATAGGAGCAACATGGGTCCAAGGATGAATGTTGCTCACTCAAAAACCTATAGTCCTCAGATAGATCTTTCTAACGAGGTACTGTGCACATCAAACGAAAATCAGATGCTAAAGGTACAGCCCGAGGAAATTGATGTGCCAATTTACCGAAACGAGGCCCATAGTTTGGTGCTTCATTTCCTAGGGTTAGGTTTTTGAATGTTTAGGGTTTTCCATTGTTTCTCAACAATAAATAGGCCTTCGAGCCTCATTGTAACACAGTTGAGAGGCATGTAGCTGCCACATCTCTTCTTAGAGATAAGCTACGATCGCCCTAGCTGGTTTATTTCCATTTCTATTTGTAAGCATATTTCAGTATTTTACATTAATGAAATGATGTATTATTTATGTTGCATCTCTGTATTTGTGGTTATATCTGTAATTCGTTGCATTCTTGTTTAAATCTAAATCAAATTTTCTCTATGTAACAGATATTTGCATATACTACACAATTTGTGTAGTTCTCAAACATAAATACCCAAACATTGCACAGTTCTAAAAATACACAAAATTTAGGCACAATCACTCATTTATTGCTAAAAAATCCCACGAACTCTCCAGGACTGACTCTGTTCTTCCACTCTACAAAACAACATCCATCCATCATCTTCAAAGAGGCATTGTTGCTCCACCCTACAAAACAACATCCAACCATCATCTTCAGAGAGGCGTTAAGAATCAATGATCCCTAAACCTACAAATCCAGAGTCCCTTGCATCCTCTTTATACAATGATTTTCTCGAAAGAAGCTATAGAGAAGTAATGGACAATGACAAGTTGACTTGAAATCCATGATAAAGGTGATTAAAAAATGCATTCATCATGCTTATCTAATCGTTCAGGTGATTGGGAGTTGATGGTTGAAGCAGTTGTCCATTGTAAGATCTAAGGGCCCAAATTCTTTCAATCGTCTAAGAAGCAAAAAAGTACAAAATAGTAACTTATGGAAGTTGATTTAAAAAAAAGACATAAATATTATTATTTATATATTTTAAATTTATTAAATAAAAATATAAAATAATGATAATTATATTATTGGTTCCAAATGGAAAAAAAAGTATTTAACCCACCCTTACTCTCTAGTCGTTACATATATATATTATATAACTTTACTATTAAAAATCATATAATTCTAACCAATGTAATTATATGTTATATAATTGAAAATAATCCTTCAATTTTTTTTAATTATTTTTAAAAAAATTTCTATTTGCGAGTTATAGAGAGAACCAATTCCGTACATCTTTCAACATAGCGGGACCGCACAGTTTTAGGGACAGAATCCTTAACTTATCTAAGATAGTATTTAATTTCATGGTATTTTATTTTTAAATTAACTCATAATTTTTTTTATTTTCATTTAAAAGGTATATAATTATAAAATTTAGATTTTTGTGATTTATATTTAATTTTTAAGCCTTTTTTGTGATAATCACATCAAAATTTATTTGTGATCAGTTAATTTATCCCAAAACAAGAAAAAGAATCAAAACTTAACCATAAGTTCAATAAAAACAGATTATTTCTACCACTATAATTAAACAATTACTTTTAACCTAATTAAATAAAATATATATACAATTATTAATATTATTTTTATATATATAAAGAATATTAAATATGAGTGTACCTAACAACCATTTTGAATTCATAAAACTTTTAGTTAGTCTTCATCGCGTGTTTGAAATTCTTGCACGCTACTCAATAAGAAGTTGGTACACATGGGCTTGTAGTTAAATCCAAAATAGACGTACGGCTGGGTTACCTGCCAGTTTCCCTCTAAAATTTTATTGTTTATAATATTCCCTACCAATAAAACAAATATCCGAAAAGACATCGCCGTTCCGTTGCTCTAGCACGTGCTCACGTGATATCCGTCTTACGATAATATATATATAGATGCACCAAATATCACATGGGGTGGCGCACGTTCCATTAGTGTATATATTACGACAGTATAATCTTCAACTCAATGTCATGGTATTTATCCATGGGAGCACATCTCAAAATTGTTAGGCATTCTTTTTGGGAACGCAAATCTAATATAACCACTATATTCAATATATAAGAAGAGAACATAAATGTTGAATATTAATGATAATATACTACTCGACTTCTATAATAAAATGAATTGGGAGTAATTAACCTAGGAAAACCAATATATTTTAGCTAGGGTAATAAGAGAAATCAGTAATTCCATGGCATTTCAAAATTGTAGTGTGAGGGTTACCGAACTATGTAAGCAAAGTTTGCTTCTGCAGCGTGGCTACGAGCAAACTCTTACCATCCAAAAGACTTTTTTGGGGTAATTATTTTTAAATTTATTAAGTGAATATATTTTACGTGGATATTTTTGTTATAAATAATATAATAACCTTTTTTTTATTATAAAATCGAACTAGCAACTTTTTTAGATATATACAATATTTTGCAAGTCATATATATTATGAATTTATTGTTGAGTTAACTGATCAAGATTTTCGAAGACCAGAGATTTTTAGAATTGGAGCCTTGATCCTAACTCCAATGGGACACTTATCCTTCAAACCTTATTATGATGGGCCATGTCTCTTGGACTGAACCCGAATGGATGGGATGACAAACCACCATCCCTATACATTTTAGGTAATTTTACTTTTTTGAAGACCTTATAAAGCTATGTCAATCATTGTCCTTTTAGTCTCCTTCATTGTGCCTAGGGGTAGTCTATTGGCTAGTATAAAGTAAATGTGTAAGTGTTAGATATTAAATGTTAGATGTTAGACATTAGATGTAACTATTTTTTTAACTCAATTTTACCATATAAATATACACATGAAATTAAAATATATGACATATAAATAGTAATTATAAATTAACATCCATTTTACCATATAAATTAAAATATTATTAACTTTTAAATAGGATTTCTTACAATACCATGGGCCAGTACTATAGCTTATTAATGCCACATACCCAAAAATCATAACTCATCTCAAAATCATTTTTTAAAAATATTTTAGTTTAATTTAATTTTATAACACTTTTAAAATTAAAACTTAATGTTACAATAAACATATAATATAACAAAAATTTTAACCATGGATATTCACCTCCATTCTGTCATAGATATGAGTAACTTGTAAATAGGCTTTGTTACAATACCATTGGCCAATATCATGACTTATGAATACCACATGCCCAAAAACCATAAAAGAAACAAAATATTTTATTAGTATTTTATTTTATATCATTTTAAAAATTAAATCTAAAAGCAAGAAGCTATGGGAAGATGTTGTAGTGGTGTTAATGTTTGTAAACATTTACATGTGTGGTCAATAAACAAATAATAAAAAGTTAAAAGTAATTTCTTGACCTTCTTTATGATTGACCTTCTCTATTGTAAACCTAGTATGTAAAGATATTGTAATGTCCTGTAAGCATTTTGACTAGGTCAAAATGAAATTAAAATTAAAATGAAATTAAAAAATAAAAATGTATAAAAAGTTTTTCTGAAGAAGTCACATTGAAGATTTGAGTCCACGCGTTTCGAACCAACGAGTGTGGTTCATCTTCAGGACACGAGGGTTAAATACGAAGACAAGTCAACCTAACAGTGGTTCATCTTCATGACACGATGAAGAAACATCCAGGATGAGGGTTAAATAGGAAGAGAGATCAACCTAACAGCTAGAAGAAAATGACTATGTTTGACTATGGGAGGGAGAGGGGATAGATTGGTAATATTTAAATTAACAAAATATATATAACTATATAATTTTTAATTTTATTAGTTAACCAGCGAACCGCTATAATCCATATCTGATGATATTTATCCAATTAAATCAAATTTAAAAAATTTAATTCATGCATAATATTGAGAAAACATTTTGACTTTTCCAATTACATAAATACAAAATATAATAAAATAAATATATAATTATGTTTATAATTATAATATATATAATTGATAATTAAAAGAACTCTAGATCATTTAACTTTAGATCTACTTAGACTTAAAATACTCAAATCTGAATAATATTATTAGAGTGAAAAGAGATTTGAAAATCTTTTGTTTCTCAAAAACTCATAATATAAAAGTCTAAAAATATTGTTGTAATAATATACTTGAAATAAATCATAAATGTAAAAAACTTTATTTTTTTTAATTAGTTTATTAATATGAAAAAAAAAAATTATTTTGTATAAATAGATATCTCATGATTTAAATAATTGATAAATAAAATATTTCAAAATCTTAGGTGTAGATAATGCGAAGTTGATATCATAATCATATAACTTAATATTAAATAGATAATTATAATTATTTAATTAAAATATTCTCAATTATAAAATACAATATATATTATACTTATTTCATTAAAAAAAACTAAATTATAACGTACAACATTTCAGTACTAAGAATTGAGGTAAAAATAGAGAAAATCAACCATACCAAACAAATTACGGTTAGGGTTAGATATTACCAAGCACGTAAAAATAGAGGTGGTCACCCCTACCAAATAAATTATATGGTTAGGGTTAGATATTACCAACAATAAAGATAATGGTATAATACGAAGATCAAAATCCATGACGATTAAATAATTTACTATATAAATAAAAGAATTAAGATGATATTTATTTATAAATAAAAGGGTTATTTAAATAAGATTATATGTATTTGTGAAGGTGTAGTTTAATTTATAAATAAAATGATTGTTTTAGGATAATTTCATGATATAATTTGAAGTAAGAATGTGATTATTCTTTATTTTTAAGTATATTTTTGAATGTATAAATGGATTAGTAAGCTAAATTTTAGGCATTTGAATTCTACCATATTAAAAATTTAATTTAATTTTCAATTTAATTTAATTTTAAAATTTCTATAAAATTTTGATTAAAAATTAACCCATAAATTATGGTGGAAAAAAACTATTCCATCTATAGATTAAACTACACCATTTATAAATGAAATAGTTACTTTCAATATAACTAAAACAACAAATATATCATATAATATAATAAAGTATTATTTTTCTAATAAACAGACATAATACTTTCAAAATTTCAAATTCATTTTTTTTCCATTTAATTCTTGTGTTTTTTTCACTAGCCTAAACCTAGGCAATCTATTTATTGATTAGAAATAGACCAATCCAACCACAATAAAAGTCTTATCACCCTAATAAACTTAATCGAGCTTCTAAAAGATATATCTTGTCAACTTTATAATACGAAAAATACTAATTTTCTAATCAAGCGTCCTAACACTTTCAAAATTTCAGATTCATTCTTTTCTTAATGAACATCTTTATTTTTAATTCAATAACCTTCTTTTTTCAATTATATACTTAAGCTAGTGTGTTATTGCTACGTCGGTTTAGGACACGACTTAAACGTTGTTTAAGTAGCACATGCAATTCCAATAGTATTTTATTGACATGATTATATACAAATTGTCTTCTAGTTTTCTTTTCATTCACTCATGAATGATTACATGGTTTTATAATAACTTATTAAAAATAATATTTTATGGTTTTATAAAAGTTTACTCACTAACCCCTATATCACTTCTCAGACCTAACTCTTACCCTTTATTCAAATTACAAAATCTATGATGATTACATTGAAGGTCCGAGTCATTGTACAAAAGGGGTAGATTTTATTTATTGTTTACTTAGGTGTATTTCAAAATAATTAATCTTCTTCTCTATATTATCTAAGTTACCAACAACTCTCGACGATAACTAAATTGATCATTGGTACTATTATTTGACTTCAATCGTTGCCCCGTGATTGCTTATTTATTTAAGTATTTTAATTTTTTTCATCACCATTTGGATTGATTAAAACATAAGGTATTGTGAGTTTTTATAAATTTTATTAATCAATTGTAAGGATTTGTGTTATTTCTTCATGATATTACATTTGTTTATAAATTAACATCCCCTTCCATCCAATTAAACTGGCTTGATAACATATTTTTTTTTCTTTTTTTAAATAGGGTTTTGTGATTTATCAATTATACATAGTTGCGATAAGAAATAGTTCTCCAATTATTGGGGTTGAATATGTAAACAAAGATACTACAATTATCTTTCCAAATTAAATGTAAATGTTAAACAAATACATGGTAGAGGCAACATGAAAGATAAACATTAGATTGCATTTCTTATTCACAATGATACATATTTAGAATACATAGGAGTAACCCTTGGTTTCATATTCCAAGTGGTCCCTTGGACTCCCTTTGGTTGTTCAGCTTCTACACCAACCCTTAGAGGATTAGGTGTCCAACATTCCCCCCTTGATTCGATGGGTTATGTAACGCCCTACGGTTGGCGAGTCAACCAGGCACGCCCTCCACCTTCTGTGTGAAGTAGCAAGTCATGAAACGAAGCGTGGAGCTACCAAGGAATGAGGTGTTATACATTATGCGTAGGCAAGGTTGGCGTTCCATATTTATATGGCGAGTTGGGGGATCTTGTCGTGCTAGCTGACTGAAGAGTGAAGGAAAACATGGGCGAGTTGGTTGGCAATCTCATGCCATGGGCGGGCTGACCATACTATGGCGTTGTATCGTTTGATGGACGCGGCGGTTGGAGATGAATGGAGGGTTAGCCGAGGGCGCGACCTCCACATGAAGGAAGCATATATATGCGTGGTGGAAGGATGGAATTTCACCATCGAACTTTCGGTCTCGGTCATCAACGGAGGTGCGAGTAAGGGAGATAACCGCAGCGAAGGCGTAGGTTATGCGCTCGGTCGTCGGGCACAGTTATAAGACTTGGCACGAAGGTTGAAGGCGCAGGTGGAGGTCATACTAAGGTGCCTGCCCGCCGAAGTCTTGAACAAAGCTTGGGTTGTATTTCGGGTGAGGGTCATGCACGGGCGCGCCCGCCCGTCTTGACAAAGAGCTTGTGTATTGTGTATGTTGTTGGGTAGGAGGGTGAGACCACTGTGTGTGCTTGCACAGGTGGGCGTCTGACTCGGTTGTAACACCGGTCGAGAATAACTCCCGGTCACTTGTAAAAATCTTCTCTTATATAATGAAAGATTTACTTGCATATGAATGTGTTCATACTGCTGATGTTTATAATGTTAATGGATTCCGCACATTAATGTTATGTTTATTCATGAATGAAGATGAATGTTAAGGTGTAGTTCGTAAAGTAAGTTAACAATAGAAAATGTTGGTTACTTAGTCGGTTCCGTACCCAACCAATTTAACGAAAAAAGAATTGCGGGTCTGACAGGTGGTATCAGAGCAGGTTCACAGGTAGTGAAGTCGTTGCTTGATGAATGCAAAGAACATACATGTATGCAGGGAGAATTTATGGAGAAACCATGGATGAACAGTCTGGGTTTCGTGGACTTGCTGGTTCATGGCAAGACCATTCAAGCTCTGGTGGAAACGGGGGCCACTCATAACTTCATGATGACACGGTTGGCAAAAGAGGTTTGACTGATGATCTTCCCCTCGAATGTGGAAGTCAAGGCAGTGAACTCTAGAGCTAAAGTGGTGGGTTTGGCACACGAAGTGCCTGTGTAGATAAAAGAATGGAAGGGTCAGTTGGACTTCACAATGATGGAGATGAACGACTTTGATATGATACTCGAACAAGATTTCTTGAAGGGCAACAGGGTTATTGTTGTCCCCTTCTGTGATGAGGTGGTGCTGGTTGGACAGTCACAAACTTGCACTTTGCCCACTCATAGGCAAAGGAGGGAAGTTAAGGTGCAG
>APFE030991744.1:119983-135997 GCA_000404065.3 Pinus taeda | reverse complement strand
TACCCTACCCTACTTGAAAAACAAAATCATTTTCAAGTATAAGAATACTTTCAATGGATCCATGTGCACATCGAGATTAGAGACAAAATGATGTGGAGGCTTGAAATGCATGCTTTGACAAGTATCCGGATTTTAGAGACCAAATGTTTTGACTTTGAAGGGATCAAACATAGCTAAAGAAGAGAGTACTGCTGCAACTTAGTGACTGTCTGGAACCATATCTCAATATAGCTCTGATATCCTTGGTCCTTTTGCTGATATGGATCATTCTCCATATCTTCTTCTATCATGACCTTCACATCTTCCTCTTTTTGCTCATTTTTCTCTTGAATACATGGAGGATTTGATGGTAACCATGGGGGAGCTCTCTCGATCTCTGATTCTAATGTCTTCTCTTCATCAAGTGCATCCCATGGTTCTTTGATCTTCTCTTTTGAGTCTTCTTTTGCTGGATGTGGTCCTTCAATGCTGTCAATATAATCTCTTTCTTGCAATACTCTTTCTGAGCTATGGTGATTATCATTGAGCTCAAGTGGAGTTGTTTGGACATGTTGTGCCTCAACATCGTAATTGGGTTGAGCTACTCCAATGTGTGAGTTTGGAAATGGTGGTACAGGTAGTTGAGTAGGGGTGTATATTTGAGATGGATGTGGATGAGATTGTGGTTGGGCAGGTGGTGGAGGCAAAGGAGCGGGAGGAGAGTTGTACTGGGGCCTCCACCTCTGATGAGGTGCATTCCACTGAGGCTGTGGCTGAGCGTAGGGGTGAAATGGATGAGTAGCTGGTTGGACATAATATGGAGATGTGAAAGACCAAGGAGGAGGTGTGGACCAGGAAGGACGAGCAAGGGGACCCCAAGAAGGCATGAAAGTGGCTTGATAGGGGTCGTAATAGGTCTGGGATGTCCCTTGCATTCCCTGCTGGTAAGGTATGGATCCAGGTGGCCTCCTTTGGTTCATATAATAGAGTGGTTCAGTGGCTCGTTTAGCCTTCTGATATGCAACTTTGATTATGGGTAAGGAAGGGCACTGATCTGTAGGATGGTCTTTTCCACAGACAAAACACACTTCTATGGAGTGCAATGGACATTCATGCTTAGGGTGCTTTCTAGTGCACCTGGGACAAAAGATGACCAAAGCCCTCTTGGCTTCTTCTTGTTTCTTTTGGATTCGCAAGGTATCCAGTTGCATGGCAAGAAACTGCCTCATCTCACTCTTGAAATCTTCCATCTGATTTGAAAATTCGTTTTTGGATAAGGTACTGCTCCCAACATTTTTGTTTGCAACCATTTTCTCTAGAGGAATGTTTTCTTCTTCTTCTCCCCTAGAGGTTCTTCAAATATGTCTTACTATCCACCTAGGGGTTCTTCTTAATCAAATTCATTGAAGAAGAGAGAAGGTTGGCTGTGTGAAGCAGTGGGGGTGTTGTGCAAACATTTTTCTAACTTATCTTTACTCCTACAAGGCATGAAAGGAAATCTTTTTTGGCTGATTTTTTTTTTTTTCCTTGTACCTGCAAAAGTAAAATAGATTGAGCTGCAACTAACTAAAATCTATCTTGTTGAAATGAAAATGTAGAATTGAAATGAAAGCAGGAAATGACTAACCTATGTTGCTGAAATGAAATTGCAGGAATGAAATGCTAAGGTATGCTTGTAGAATGGAAATTGCGGAATTGAAATGCTAATATACGTTTGTAGAATTGAAATGCTAATCTATGAAAGCGGGAAATATCTAATCTACACTTGCTGAAATGAAATGAAAGCAGGGAATGTCTAATCTACTTTTGCAGAAATAAAATTGCAGAATGGAAATGAAATAAACTACTTAACAGAAGGTTGTAGTAGAAAATAGAAGAAAAGCAACGATCACTAATACTCTGACGCTTCCCCAGCAACGGCGTAAAAAATATGGTGGGCTCCACTATTGCAGCAATAATGCTACAACTCCTAGGGCTCCCTTCTTTACTTTTATCAACCCGGTAGTTCGTAACAAACTAGGAAGTGACGGTGCCATATGCACAAGTACTAGCTCTTGCCACGGCTGTCACTTGATCAGCTGGCACAAGTTCGCTAGGAGCTTAAGCCAACTTCTATGAGCTCTTAGAAGAAGCTTTTAACTGTGATGGATGAAATCTAACTCAACAGAGGCTAATCTACTTGCAGAAAGAAGAGGAAAGTTGAAAGGAAATGCAAACCCTAGCAAACCCTAGTTTCTACCGGTGCAAGAAAAGCGATGAAAGTAGTGGAAATGGATGCCATTAACTTCTAGGAAGGTAAAATGCATGTGACTAAGCTACTTCTACAGTAAAATCTGGAAAAAACATCTTTTTGTATTTTTGAGTAAGTTGTCAGAATCATTATGCATGTACTTTAACTATTTTTTCTCTGCAGAGGGTGATTGGCGAAAGGAAATTCTTGCAGGAGGTTGGGAAGCTGAGAAGAGGGCCTAAGGGGTCCCTAGCACCCTTCCAGAGAGTTTCATAGTGATTAGATATCAAGAAACCACTTTTGTGAGCTTCTACAGGAAGTTTGTAGGGGTTCTACAGGATGTACTGTAGCTTCTACAGAATGTTCTATAGCTTCTACAGGATGTTCCGAAAAGAGGATTTTGGAGGGTTGATGGAGGAAAAATGGTGGGAAAGTAGACATGGAGGTTGGATAAGGATGTTAAGGGGTCTAGGACCTGGTGCATGAGGCTAAGGAGCGATTGGATTTGTTTGAGGATGGAGGGAGCAATGATGCACAAGAATGTAGAAATTAGGGCAAAGTGGGAAAATGTGCAAATGAAGGGAAGGAATTTTGGATTAGAGGTTGGAGCAGGTTGTATGATGGAGGAAGGGTAGGCAGGGATGGATTATAGGTGTTATGCACACTATTTCTCAAAACTTGATCGAAGAAAGACTAGAAAAATAAGAGATCTAGCTATTTTGACCTACTTTGACCTACAAACCAAAAATATGATGAAAAAAAGTTTATTGGCAGAAAATCATGCAAGATAACTATGGAAACTGAGCAAGAAAAGATTCTAAACATGCTAGTACAACTGGTATCAACTTTCCTAACTAAAAATCTAACACTAACAATTGCATGAAGAGGCAAAAACAATGTTTTTGTGGCAGCAAGGATGCCTTGGTCTCAGCTCATGGTCCCAAGGAGGGAGAGGTGAGATCAAGGGTTGCTTGATGGCCTTTTCTAAAGATCTTTTCCTTTACCAAACTATCAAATCAACATGAAGCATGAAAAGCTACTTTAACCATAAAAAACAACCTAAGTAACAAAGCAAGATTTTAATCTAAATAGCATATTTTATTCTAAGAATGGAGAAAAAACACATAAAAGTACACAAAGGAGGTATTAGCACTTGATTTGGGCCCAACCCCAAGAGCTACAGCCTCCTAAGGAATATCAGAGCTGGTGCAAAGCTGGATTCATCTTTACTAATCAAGAAATAATAGTTACATCCCAAAAACTGTCTATAAGAAAAAGCTTGAAAATGTGCTGAAATGCAGAGCTAACCTACTGCCTAAAAAAATAACTAAAAAATGACTAAAATCAAACTAAAAAATGACTAACTGAAATAAGGCCCCAAGCCTTCTTATTTATACAAATTGGGGACCCCAACAGTCCTCCTAAACTTTAGGGACTCGGCTGCCAAACTTACAGTTAATAGCAACTTTACTAGCCCTTGCTCGGCTGCCCTTGTGATAATCGATGTGGTGGCCCTTGAACTCTGAGCTGCTGGTGGATAATTCGAGGTAAGGGCTCATAAATGAAGGGAACACCTTCCTACAAATCCCCTCCCTTGTTCTTCCACGAATTTAGCTGCCAAGTGCTTATTAAAACCCTTGATTTTGTCTCAAAATTGACCAAAAATTTGCATAAAGCACACATTAGACTTGTTGGCATAATGACTAACCCAATTCACTCTATTAGCATAAATATAATAAAAACCATGCAATAAACTAATGAGAATGGTGGATTAAGTCGAATTAGGAGGCTAAATGAGCCCATATAATTACTCATTTCTGGGCTCATCAGGCATCCTTAGACAAAATTGAGGTTTTGGATCTATTATATTTGTTGGCTATAGGAAACCCCATTGGAATCAAATGGGTGCTTGAGAAGTTGAATTCCGAAAGAAAAGTGGAAAAATATAAAGCTTGATTAGAAGAAAAATGTTATTCCCAAGTAGAGGGAATTGACTTTGGTGAGATATTTTCTCTCATTGCCAATTTAACTTCCATTATATTTATTTTATTTGTTGTTGTTGATTTTGATTTTGAAGTTGAAGGATGTCAAGGTAGCGTTCCTACATATGGAATTGGAAGAAGGACTCTACATGAAGCACCTAGAAGGATCCACAGTGAAAGAAAAGAAAGAGTCAGTTTGTAGACTAAAATTGTCTCTATATGGGTTAAAGAAATCATGAAGTATGTGGTGTTAATGATACTTTTATATTGGGACTTGGCTTCACAAATAGCAAGGTGGATCACTATGGTATTTCAAATTATTTGGTGATAATCTTATTTATCCATTCTTGTATATGGATGATATGTTGTTGATTAGAAATGACAGGGAAATCATCTGGGAAGTGAAAACATAGATGTTGCCTAAATTTGACATGAAAGTTCTTGGTGTTGCAAATTTTATTCTGGGCATGGAAACTAAAAGAAAAAAAAAAAAAACCTAGTCAAAATAAGAGGAAATATGTCAAGGAAATACTACAGAGGTTTAATATGTAGGAATGTAAACTGGTAATGGAAACTATTCCTATAGGTGTAAAGTTATTTGCAAAAAATGTCCTAAAACATAAGAAGAGAAAGAGAACATGACATGTCTCATGCTCCATATGCTAGTGTGGTTGGAAGTTTGATGTATGCAATGATATGTACTAAACTAGACATTGCACATTAGTAGGAGTATTGGCCAAGTATATGTCAAAACTAGGGAAAGAACACTGGACAACAATGAAGAGGGTTTTCAGGTGTTTGCATGGCATTACTAGTTATGGATTGCACTCCCTAAGAAGACTAGGATTAAGCAAAATGTTGGACATTCATGGCTTTGTTGATGCAAATTAGGATGAAGATCTGGATTGCAAAATATATACAAGTGGGTATGTGTTTAATCTATTTGGAGGAACAAACTATTGGGTGAGCAAGAGACAACATGTAGTGGCATTCTCAACTACAGATGTTGAATACATGGGAATCAGTCATGAAAGAAAGGGAGAAAAGTTGTTACAAATATTGTGTTGGGGTATTAGGTTGGTACAACAAACGATTAGGATAGCTTGTGACAGTCAAATGTGATCTTCCTAGCAAAGAAACCAACATATCATTTGAAGACAAAACATATTGATGTTTAGTATCCCTTTGTAAGAGATATGATTAAAGAAAGGAAGATGTTGGTGGTGAAGTTGGACACTTCTAAGAATGTTGCATATTCATTAACAAAATATGTGAGGACTAAGAATTTCTCATAGTGTAGAAAAACAATGGGTATTATCACCTTGGATTGTTTATCATGTACTCGTATGACCCTTTGTGTGCAAAGAAAGTAACAAATGGGTGAATGTTGGGTATGTGTTAAATTGTTTGCATGACTATTGCCACATGCTATGTGTTGCATTAGGTTTCTAAGGTAAAATCTCTATGTTAATGTGTTTGTTTTCCATCACATCTTTTCTAATTTTTGAAGAATCTATTTGCAAAAATTAATCATATAAGATTAAAACCTACAATAAAACAATAAAACAATAATCTCATAACACACACACACACACACACACACACACACACACACACACATCATATATATATATATATATATATATATATATATAAATTATCTTAAATAATATAAAATTTCTCAAAACATAAACACTATTATCTCCCATCAATACTAGCTTTAATGTTCTAATACTCCCAACTCAATATATATATTATCTTATAAAATACTTTAAGAAGAACATCAATGTTAAAGAATTAATTCTTTGCTTAAACCAACATTTATTTTACTATAAATTCCCCCTCAACCATTAAATGCTCTAACCCTAAACGCCCCCAAAAAGGAGGCACTACCTTAATCGTTTATTGTTAGTCCTTACTGCAGGCATGACCGAGACTATTGTAATCGATATAGCAAGGTTAGCATTGGTCCAACTGCTTTTTAGTCCCTGTCGATCATGTATAACCAATGTTTATAGGCACAAACTGATTCTCCATCTTATTTAGCCTCTTCTCGAGGCAAGGAGGCAAAACCATAGGTTATACTTATTCACTTTTTTCACATTTTCAAACTAGTAAATGCTAGCTAAACTAATGCTAGCATTAGTTGAGGGCATTAAATGCTAACTCACAAACATGAAGTTCATGCACCTGACTCAGGCGGGGAGAGAGGGAATTGGTTTGACTGGGACTGAAAGGCTCTAGCAATGGAAAAGGCTCTGACTGGATAGGGAAAGGCTCTGACTGGGATAGAACAAACTTTGACTACCTCCACGAATGTGACCCAAATATCCTCTCTTCTATAGATACTTTGGCCATACAATCCATAGAGGTTTTTTAATATCTTTGTGCTCATCAGTGACTTAGTCTTCGAGAAAAAGCATTCAAATGCTTATTTACTTATATTTATTCCCCTCACTCATAGATCTACACTAACTATTTCGAGGGATGGGCGCTCCAACTACTCTTTCTCAAAGATGGATTGACTGGGGATCAAGCTAAACCTTAATATTATACTTTGAAGATGTGCATGCTTCTTTCTCTATTATAAATGAATGGGCCTTTTAGGTGAGAGAAACTGTGATGAATGTGAGGCTTGCTAGACATTAGGCTTGACAGAACTAAACAAGACTGGTCGAACCCGAGGACTGGGACAAGAAACAACACTGGCGAGATGCTATTACTTATGGAATTTTTCATTGCTAGATTTTCAAATCTCACTGTTGCGGATTAGGTGGGCCCGAATGCTTGCTTCTTCTTATTGCTTTTCTTACTTGTTTATCACCGTTGATTCATTTGGTCAATGGGGTACAAAAATCTAGTTTTTATTAAGCCAAATCAGATCAAGGATTTCATGCTTTTATGCTTAGTACTTACAAGAATAAGTTTGGAAGG
This sequence comes from Pinus taeda, assembly GCA_000404065.3. Lineage (NCBI taxonomy): Eukaryota > Viridiplantae > Streptophyta > Pinopsida > Pinales > Pinaceae > Pinus > Pinus taeda. Next base: position 128,872 of record APFE030991744.1, on the reverse strand, counting down.
CTACAGTTGGAGCATTAGGTGAATGACTGGTTCTGTTGATACAACCAGAGAATAACACAAATATCCCTTAGGCTCAAGCAATATATTGGGATACTGACCAGTGCTGGCACGGGATGCAGACCTACCTGGCAATTAAGGACTAATACATATGATTGTTAAATTGGGCTTCCTTATTAATGCCTTGATTAGCGAATAAGATGAGGGACATAGAGCGAGGAACTTTGTTTGACACTTCATCTAACTTGATTTTGTTGAATTTCTACAGATGAGTTGAGGGACTCTGTATGCTTCTTGCTCAAAGAAAGGACTAACTGCCATACAACCTCACTTTATTTTTATAACATAATTACATAGAGAACCATTATATTACCTTTTTCATCCACGATACTTATTCCTGATAACATAATGAGTTACACATGGACCACTTTGGTCCCCATTTTTTATTATAAGATAATGGGACATAATCTTGTGACTTGTGAGGGACATGGATAACGAACTACATTTTTTTGAAACTAATTAAGTAATTAACGCTAAATTTCTTTTAGTGTATTTATTATTTTTATAATTATTTTTTTAATATGATTATTTCTAATAATTATTGAAATTTTGTTATTTCAAATAAAATTATTTTTATTATAATATGCAAATTTTTATAAATGTACATAATGTAATATTATTTTTGAATATGAACTATGTGAGAAGAGAGTACATGAGTAAGGTAATATAAAGACAAAAAAAACTTATCCATTAAGAAGAGGGGAAATGATTATTGAGGAATAGATTAGAAATTAATTAAATATGAGGAATGGGAGAGGAAAAATTAAAATGGATGATAATCTTTTATTATCGAAGATGTGATTTTTTAAAAAATGAAATATTTTTATTGACACGGAAAATTAGCATATAAAGAAAGAAAAAGAGGTATAAAATTAGAAAAATTAACTAATTAAAATAATTTGAGATTACAGAAGACAAGAGAAGAGACCAGAGAAATAAAGAGAAGACAAGAGAAGAGACCAGAGAAATAAAGAGATAAATTATAATAAAAGGAAATATTCAAGAAGAGGAGAGGAGAAGAGATATGAGAAATGAAGGGACAAATTATAACAATGGTGAAAGATTTAATGAGTGTACAAGTGAAGAGGTAAGAAAACCATGGAAAAAGGAAGCAATTATTATTGGTTGAGGTGGTGTATTATCAATTTAAGATTCAGTGAGTTTATAGTCTGAAGTTATTGGAGTGCTTTTCAATTACAACAACTTCACGAATAATGCAAGTGGAATAATGTGGGATAGTGGCATGAAATTTGGTTTGGTCAAAACATATGACGTGTTTCATACGATGAGAATGTTAAATGATGGGCGGTGTGATTATGGTTAATGTAAACTATGTATTATTTGAGGTAGGCTTTGAAAGATTTTCATTTTTTACCAATATATAATCATGCACAAGAGCATGGGATTTGGTAAACACTAAGATGAAGCAGGTGATGATATCTATCTTTGGAAGTTCTAAAAAGGTGTTTTAGAGGTCTAAAGGGTTTGAAAACAATTTTTATACTCTTTGGTTAAAATTTTAGAAATAAGGTCAATGGTTCCTTGAATATATAGGGAAGAGAAGTGAGGTTAAGGTGAAGGACAAGGAGGTGGAGTCAGCAAAGTTGATTTTACAAGCATGATGAAAATATTTGCAGATTTGGGCAAATAAGTACCCATTAGCCAGGAAGACTTTAGAAATATGGGCTTTCCCTTTTTCAATGAATTGGGATCAAAGATGTGAAAGACATAGGTGGCAAGAGTTTTAAGGACAGTGGATTTTAGGCTCGGTGATGGTGTGACTAGGCATGAAGATATATATCAGTGTGGTATTTTTCTCGTAAACGTTATCTGTAAGGGTTCCAATAGATTGGCGAGAAATGAGAACATTAGGAAAGGGGGGGCATTATCTTCTTGGATTTCCATAGTGAACTAGATATGGGAGGAGATGTTGTTTAGGTGATTATGGAAAGAATGTAAGGCAAGGAAACCATGTGGTCGACCCATGAAGGTATCATGTGACCACCCAAAATGTTGGACATTTCCTGGACATTCACACATTTCATCTAGGAATAATATTGTATATATATATATATTAATGTATTAATAAATTATAATAACAAAATCAAAATAATTGTGTGTGTGTGTGTGTGTGTCACAATAAAGGTTGAAGAATAAATTATAAGATGAAATGAAGACAATTATAAAAATTGAATTTATTGGAAAACTACTAATTGTACCTAGAGGTATTTTTTAATGTAAATATAAGAAAAGTATAATTTCTTTTGTGTTAAATGTGGAGTTTGTATTTTAAATTTAAAGAAATATTAATTAAAAAAACAAGTTAAATATTTCAATTCCCACCTTAAGGAAAATATTTTTAGATCAACTTTATCTTTACATACATACATAAAGTACCTAAAATATTCATATCTCAATATTTCTCCCTCAAACTCAAATCCAACACTCACTAGTAGACAAACAATCAAAATGAGCTTACAACCTTGAAATTTGTCTTACTACTCCCAATTGAAAAAGGAGTCACTCATCTTCAAGTAAAGGAAAAGTCCTTCCTTATGATCCAATGGGTGAATGTGGAAGTAAATCTAATAAATTTCTTGTTATGTGATCCATATTGGATCATTAGATTATTCATCATCCATCTTTATGCTTTAAGAGTGGAAAAATTGGAGGAATAAGTTGACAAGACCATTTTTACTAACAAGTCCCAGTTTGGTGAATTAGGGTTCAAAACCGTCTCAAGGAAGTTTGAGGAATTTAATGAAGGTTTTTGGGCTAAAAAGCTCTTTCTTGTGCAAGATCTCTTGTCATTGTTCAACACTCACTTAATTTCCAACAACATAAAAAATAGCTCAAATAGAGTTCGTATTCAAAAGTTATGCCACTTGAAAGTTGACCTTCATGTTTTTTCCACCATGATTTGAGAAGATGCCATGTCAACCCCATTACTTATGGAAAAGGTTCTAGCCATGTTACTATGATGAATATAACTTTGGATAAGTTGATATTGTAACTCTAGATAAGAGTTAAAGGAGTCAAACTTAACCATTAATTGGCTATCAGGTTGTGTTATAACTAGGCCACTAAAGGAAAATGGGTTCTATTATGTTCGAGTGCATTTTGTGACATAGATGAGTAGAGAAGATGAGAATAGAGAGAGAGAGAAAAACTAGAGAGGTATTTCGTTTTGTAATAGCCCACGAGCGACAAGTCCCAATCCTTTTTATTTTCATCCTTTCAATTCAAAGAAAGAGTGATCATAACAATGTCACCTTCCAGTTAGTTTTTCTCTCGTAAGGGTTTCCCATATCATATATTGTGTCATTGTGGTTTGTGAATTTTTACTTTTCACTATCCCTTTTTTCAATATTTTATTTTATGCATACTTAAGCAAGAAATAATAACTTAATAAATCTAGAAATATAAGGAAAGTTGACCCTCATAGTATATATTTTCATATTTCAATATATTTTAATTAGATCTATTGTGACAAAATATCTAGTGGAATATCAATAGTAGTTTATGGATCACTATAGCTCCTCCTATGAGACATCAAATAACTAGAATCCTCTTTTACTCATACTACATTTGCTCATGTTCATAAGGAAAACAAAATGGAATTTGCTAGGCTATTGAAAGAAGGCCTTGATCCACATGAAGGAAATTGGGAGATTCAAGAGTCCAAATAAAGACACATTAATAGTTATCTTCAAGAATCCTATTTGTTTTGGAGATAAGAATTTGAAAGACTCTTTTTGCAGCTATAAGTGTTGATACGTTTCTAGTTATGGTTTCCAAAATGGAGACTTGGAACCCCATTTATGTAATTGAAGTAAAAGAGTTTTCGAAAAAATTCTATTTCACTTAAATAACTTTGATTCACTCTTAGACCAATTGGTCCTTTAATATTCATCCCATAACGCTGTTGGAAATACTCTTAGAGATATTATGATTATGCATTTTTGTATTTTCTTTTAAGAAAAAAAAATATAAGAAAGTATTTGCAAGTAAAAGTTTTATACATTCTAATATGAGGAAGATGTCTAATTCCTTGAATGTTTAACATGGAGTTGATATATGACAATAGAAATATATTAATAAAATAAAATTCAATATTGAATATAAATAAACTATTTCAATTTTGACTTTCACTAAAAGATAAATATAAAACAAGTGAAATTAAAAAATGATTGTAGTTAATTTTTTTTATAGTGTGCCAACTGATTGTGAGGGAAATCTGTAAAACATTTTTTGTACTCAACATGGAATCGACACATGGTGTATGTGTGTGTCTAAAGAGTCAATATAGTATATCCAATATGGTATATGTAAGGTTTTCAATCACTTGAAGGATAGTATACTCAATATTATGAAGGCTATGGATTTTTTTGATCTATAATGAAATATTTTAAAGATATAATTTTTTTTTATGATCTTTGTAGCAACCAAATATTGCATTTTTTTTCCTCTCAAGTAATATATATATATATATATTATATATATATATTATATATATATATAAACTATATATTTATCATTATGGAGATGATAAGTCCAAAATTAAAATAAATTTGTTGGAATATGTAATTCCTACTTCTCTTAGGTGTGATCATGTTTGTGGATTGTTAGGATTATTAGTTATTATTTAGAATTCATCTCTATTAGAAGGTTTTATTCCAATTATTTAGTAGATGGTTATATCTAGTTGGTTTGAGAGATATTCCCCAACCAATTAGCTTCCTAGATTAGTGTGTGGTTGAGATATTCGTTTAATTTGATGATTGTATGATCAAGATAGTTTGTCTACCTTAAGAAAATTGTTGTATTTATTCTAATCATTACATTGTTTAACAAACAACTCAACACATTTGGGTGTATAGTAAAATTCCCATTCTTTGGGTTTTCTAGTATGGCATCAAAGCTCTTCGAGGATTAATTCCCTCACAAGAGGGATTGCGATTGTAGGAAAGATATGAGGGTTAACATGTTTGGAGAGTATATTAGTGTAGACAACTAGAGTATTGTGCTATGATGTTTGATGTTCACAATTTGTTAATGGGAGTACATTGTTTTTCCATAAAATTTATAGGGAGATGCTTTAGTATTGTAAAGGGAAATTCTCATTCATGGTTAGTGTAGAAAAGAGAAGCCACCTTTTTAGAGAAGAATGACCACCTAAAAGGTTATCTATGATAGGTGAAAGTGAAGCATTGAAAATACAAGGGAATTAAATAAAAATATACGGGAAAATATTTATATCCTAAGAATTAATGTCAAAGCTAAGGATATATGATTTGCATACCTCATCATAGATGGACCTAGGCCTTCTTAGAGCATTAACACTCATCAATTGGATAGTGATGACAAATCCCCCCTACCCCTTTGTTGCCCTAGATGAATAATTAGTTTTCCTATTGGAAGCACATGGGGCTCACTAGATTCAAGTGTTGTCATAGTGATATGTTCAAAATCCTTGTTGAATTTTGGGACTAATAAAGGTCTCGAAGACATCATTTGAGGGAAATATCCCCTACCCCCTTCACTTCTATGGAGGTGACACTCCTCTTGTGAATAACAAAAATAAAGACAAAATGCAAACATAAAATGCTTGAGATAGGATGAAGCTTTATATGAAATGAGTATTAACAATGATATAATACAAAATTAACATAAGCATATATGAAGTTGAATTGTCAATTACGTTTAGCTTGAGTGGTTGGGAGAAATTTTACCATCCTTGTCTTTCAGTTAAATTCGAACATGGAAAGCCTTGTTGAATGGGCAATCCATCGAGGTCTAAAACATGTATATTCTTCCTATTATGGAATATAAAGATATTTCTCAAGGGTGGGGGTGGGAATAAATTGAATATTTATCATACATATTTTTCCAGCATAACAGAAAGTAAAACATCACACATTTGGACAAATGAAATAAAGATGGACAACATTTTCAAAGAACTTTAAAGGATAGTTGGATTAAACACATAGGGATGAAAGGAGTTACATACTTGCAATCATAAGCTTAAAAAAAAAAAGTAAAAAAATCAGACTAACTATGAAATCCTACTAGTTCTTTGTGAAACCTTTAAAAATATATAAATGTTTGAACAAAAAGTTCATAATATCTGAGAAATTGAAACATAATTCTTCATTTAAGGATTGGTATGGGGTTCCCGTGGACCACATAAATAGGAAAATACAAGGACGAGAAAAAATTGTAGTCATATATTGACTTTATCATCATAAAAGACTCCAAAATGAGAGGGTTGAATGAATATTGACTAAGAAAATAAAAAAAAATAAAAAAATACTAAACTAGACACTTTATTTATGATGCTAAAAAATATTTTTCTTTTTTCTTAATGTCCTTCACATATTTTTAATAATACTCTCTTCATCTTCTTGGAATTGATTTATGGTTAGGGTTTTCACCTCTTTGTGCTAACTAAGTTAAGTTCCTTAGGTAAATATGAACTTTAATATGCATTCCCAAAACAAGGGCCCACTTTAAACATTTGAATATTCCTTTAAATCAACCATTTAAAAAAAAGTAATTTGCTACTAAGTCATAAATGTTCATGACTGTCATTTAAATTTTTTATGCATGTATATGCCATTTCACCCATGAAAGTTGTTTGCAAGTTGTTATTCAAATCTATATCTTTCCTAGAGCTCTAGTTTTCTCAATTTAGACATCAGAAACTCAAGTTTGTAGAAATTCCTTGTAGATTAAAACTGCTTATGAGATTTTTTAAAACAAAAGACTTGAATCTACTCTACTCATTAGTGGACACAATTAATTGATTGAGAAATCATGAAGCATACAAGAGAAAGAATTCAATCAACACATTACACAATGATTTCCGGGGGAAAGCCACAACTAAAAGCTCTTGCTATCGATATGTTGCATTAGTTAGAAAATATGAGAAGATTACAATGCTTTCCTCAAGCCCGAGAAACCTCTACACTATCTCTATCTATCTCACAACTTCCTAGACAAGCTTTGGTTAATACTCAACCAAATTCCTGCTTGCCCAAGTCCCTATTTCCTTGCATAGTTTCCTTGAGAATTAGCCCTTATTAATTAGGTAAATTTCTCAATTGGAATTGCATAATCCTCATAGGCCTTCCTCTGGCTGCATGTACCACTTGTACAATTTTGATGATTATACAACTAATAGTACACTACCCTTGAACTCCAATATCAACTAGGTAACTATGAGATCTAACATGTACGAGTTATTTATGAGTGAATCATCAATTAACTGGTTGAACATGGCAACTCCACTGGGGAACTCTTTAGGATTTTCTAATTTCTATATATCTCTTGAAGCTACAGTTGAAACCTGAATATCAGTTAGAAATCCTTCAAAACTGTTTCTGTTTAAACAGCAACAGCTTAAGGGAAGAGCTACTTCAGTCAATCTTCATACTAGCTTTGAGATATATATAGCCATTTCAAAATCTTGTCCAGTCCTTGCAGACATAAAATTTTCCTAAAAAACTCAAAAAACTAGTTTAGAAACTGGCTCCCAAGAAGAATCCACGGTGCACTAGGTCAAATCCTGACCCAAATCCACCCCCTGTCTTTGAAAATCCTAACACAATCCCTAAATTTGTTAAGAAGCAGCAAGGGCCAGAGAAGCTTGCTGACTTAAGTCCAGAGACAGTTCACCCCAACCCCATTTCCACTCCAATCAAGGTTCTTTTTCGGTCCACCCCCAATTCCCCTAGTTCACCATCCACATCCCAAAGCCCTCCTCCCACATCTTCATCCACTGCACATACTCCCTTGACCAACACTCTAGGGTCTGCTACACCTGTTACCCCCACTCTCCCAGTAGTCCCTGTTGTCCAGATTAACCATGTAAACCTGGAAAATATGGCCAATAGATATGCACCCCTGCAGTTACCTGCTAACGTTGCAGCCCTTCCTCATGACTACCAATCCAAAATCTCATACTTTGACTCCACTGGCCCTTTCACTGCCATTCATCATGCTAGGAGGATGCAAGATCATTTTGAAAACTATGAAATTGATGATGACAGTGTAAGGATGAGAATTTTTGTTCAGAGCCTAATAGGGGATGTAAGAACCTGGTTTAGGTCACTCACTGCCAATACCATAACAACCCCTGATGAGCTTTACCATGCATTCACCAACAGATGGGAAAAGAAGAAAGATCCCTTGCACATACTGGGTGAATATGATACAATCAAACGAGGTCCTCAAGAGACCGTTTTGGAGTATTGTGCAAGATTCAATAATGTATACAACACAATACCCCAGAATTTAAGACCTCCCCCTGATTTAGCACTATACAAATTCCCTGATGGTTTTAACCCTGACATGGCATATCAATTGAAGGAAAGAGCCCCTGAGACCCTCGAAGATGCACAAAAGGTTGCTGTGACAATTGAGGCTAACCTAATTGCCAAGAGGAACAGGGCAAGATTGGAAAAAAGAGTCACCTTCAAAGAGGAACCCTCAGCCTTTGACCAGAAATTGGATGCAATACTCACTGGTATGAAGAGGTTGGGTGACAGAGTAGAATCTGTGGAGAGAAAGTCATCATGGGAGGCACCACAAAATAACCTTGTCAGGAACCCAAATTTCAGGAGAAATCAAAACCCAAACGTTGGCAAGGCTAATTTTGATCCAGAGATCAGGCCTCCTTTCCAGGAAAACTATGCTGAAACATCCACTTCAGATGAGCAAATGGATGACACCCACATCCACCTAATGGGCCTTAATGATGAGCACCAAGTTTTCCTAAGTCAAGAAGATCATGAAGATGATGACATTAAACAATTCCAAACCAAGTCAGGT
>APFE030991744.1:95298-111761 GCA_000404065.3 Pinus taeda | reverse complement strand
GTCCCATTCTGGGTTATAACTCAATTGAGTATATTGATGAAACTGTACTGGTAATGATGCTCATGTTTTCCCCTGGAAAAACTCCAATCTGCTATGACTATGCCACCTACATATCATACAAAATGCATGAGCAATTGATGAACCTATCAAGGGAAAGGGTGTTCAGATACTCCTCCTACATCTACCACTTGATTTTATACTATCAACATGAGAAATTTTCTTTTGCTATGAAAAGAGTGGATGCACAAGGAAATCCAAGGTCAGTAGTGTATTGGACCTTAGCTTTTCACTGCACAGCCTATTCTCCATACACTTACTGTGAGTTTATAGACCTTTTTATCCACCCATCCATGTCTTTGTTCATGAGCTCACCTCCTCCAAGACTAACCAATGAGATGCAGAGGATCCTTCAGTTGTCCAAGGTATACAGCATTGGGGATTGGTATTTTTACCAAAATCACACTGTTATTAGAATATACGGTTGTGAGCTACCCCCATACAGACTGCCCAAATATGTGCCTATGAGGTTGTTTGCCCTTGAATACTTCAGGCAGTTTGGAAATGCTGATGTGAATAACTTTTCAGGCAAAGGCAAGAAAGCACAGCTGAAGGTAAAAAACCAATTGGGCCACTTTGTTTTTAACAAAAGGGGGGAAGGCTAGCAAGAGGCAGACAGAATGCTAGAAGGCCTTGGCCTAAAGACTAGTTTCCTCTGGAAACCTTATGACCCCAATCACTTCATAACCTTAAGAAGGGTCAAGTATAGGCTGTCCAGTTATGACCATGTGAGGTTGCCTCACATAAAAAAATATGCAAATCAACCAAAATGGACGAGAGGCACAATAGAGGAACCTGTCACACAAGAAGAATTAAATGAAAGAGCACGAAGAAATCTCCTAAAGATGGCTGACTTAGAGCTTTTTGCACAGGTATTTGCTCTTCCAAGCACTCAAGTGGGAGCAGCTGCCTCATCCTCCACAGCACATCAGAAGGCAGTCAAAGCTACAGATCAAACCTCTAGAAAAGGCAAGGAGAAAGAAATGGAGCAAGAGCAACCACTATAGGTACAACAACAGCAACAGGTACAGCAGCAAGAACAGGAACAACCACTGCAAGAAGAGCAAACAGCAGAGGCCCCAATGGTCACTGAGCAGCAGCCACCACAAATTGTGCCTCCTCGGCAAGAAACAAGAGCTGAAGCTTCAGTCCTCCAAACCCCTCAAAAGGAGGACATAAGTAGGAAAAGGGACAGAGAGACTCCCCTCACAACATCAACAACTCAAGGGGAAAAGAGGCAAAGATTGAATCCTTTTTCAGAGGAAGAAATGCCAATAGGGCAATCTTTGCACATGGGCCCACCTAGCATGGAGGCCTCTGCAAGTTCCTTCCAGCAGGAACAAGAGAGGGCAGCAGGAGGAGAAGTTAGCTCCTCAGGCCAACAGAGGGAGGTGAGAGAGCATCAAGCAGCAGTTCAAGGATATCAAGAAGAGGAATGAGCCCTTAAGGTTACAATTATATAATCATTTGTTGAAAATGGCTCCCACTAACCAGCAAAGACTTATGTCTGTTTATGATGTCCATGAGGGTAAGATGATTATGAGCCATTTCATGCCAGCCGTGCAGCAGCCACAGTCAGCTGCCGATTATATCAGGACCAACCTTGAGGTTCTTGCCAAGGACATCCACCCGATGGATCAGATTGAATTGCACAAGCAAATGGGTGAGATGGTGTATCTCCTTGGCAGACAAAACATTGGTGAACTACAGGCTAGAAAATAGCTTAATAATACAACTGCACAACTTGAGTTGGAAAGAGCATCCTCTCAAGCAAAGGACAATAGGATCAAAGCTTTGGAGGACATCATAATAAAGCTTGGGCATGATCCTAAGGATGTCAAAGCTGTGCAGGAGATGTTGAAGCTAAGGGATGCAGATATGGCAGCATTAAGGAAGATGATCAAGATCCCAGCAACTCTTCATCCCCAAACTAAAGAAGTTGCCCAGCTGAGACATGACAAGGATGTAGCAGCTATGCTGGTGTCACTATATAAACAGCTCATCCAAACACAAGAAAAGTTGGGAGAATCAGAGGCTGCATTGCAGGCAGCATTGCAACAGAAAGAGGCAGGCCAAACTTCTCAGCCCCCTCTAGAAACAATCAATCTGGAAGAAACTCCTCAAACCACTGCCCCTCCCATTTAGCAGACAGAGCAAGCAGCACCCTCTACCTCAGCATCAACAACAGAGCAAGCTCAAAGTCTGGACATGCAGAAACTCAGGAATGAAATTCAGGTCTTGGAGGCCCAAATGATAGAGCTGATTCAAACCAAAGAAACTTTGGCTAAGCTCAATGAAAAATATGATAAATCCAAGCAAAACGTAGCTGAAAGAGAAAGAGAGGTAAAGACTCTCAAAAGGAGGATAAATGAGCTAGAGAAAGAGCTCACACTGGATAAAGTAACAGCTGAGCTCAAGAGAGTCCTACGGGCCAATATTGGCCAATCCATCACAGACCAGTGGGAATATATTGAGGCTATTCATGAGAAGATGGGGCTCATTGGAAAAGCACATAGAGAAATCCAAAGAGCAAGGTCATCTCTAGGCAGTATGCCTGAGGCTGCCACCAGAATGATTAATGTGCTTGATTATAGAACAAGTTCTCAGCTGGTCAAAATGGGAATCGCCAACAGGGTTGAGACCATTTCGATGGTCAAAAGGGTCCTGACACTAAGAAACCTGGTGCAGACATTAGAGAGAAGAAGCCAGGATATGCAGACAGACATTAATAAATTCATGGACAAATTTATAGCATTGCACAACAGAGGTCTTCCTAGCTTAATGGGCACCTCAGGAAGACTACTTTCCCATGAAAATTATGCCAAGAGGGTCAACACCTTTGCTACAAATCAGATTGCAGAAAATCCCAGCACTTCAGCAGAATCAGGGCCAGCATCAGGACAAACTCTCTACAACAGGGTAGAGAGCTTATTTTTTATCATGAATGAAATCAATCACTTGTTTGATGCGCCTCCAAATTTCTATAAATATACAGAGGCGGATGAGACCATAGAGGCAATTTTAAGACATCAATTGCCCACACAGGAAGTCTGGAATGGATTGATACAATTACTACTAAACCAGAGCCAGTAATCAGGTTTTTTCATTTAAATATCTAAGTTGTTACGCACAGGAAAATTTTGATATGTCAGCATGTATGCAGAAAGAGGCTGAGCCAACTCAGCGAAACCATTCGGCTACCACAGCAGCACTGACAGTCACAGGTGACAGGCCCAAAAGCTACAGAAGGACAGAGCTGCAGAGACATGTCATTCATCAGTTATAACAAAGCGTTCAACCGACTCAGTGACCTCCAAAGGTCAAAAATATTCTGATAGAATTAAAGAGCATTCATGTTGTATTAAAAGCTGTAATAACTTCTTATCTGCTATTTCTGTACGAGTTGATGAAGATATTTATTTCTCAGATGACTCAATGCCTGAGATATTTTGTATGAAACATTTCTATATATTCCCCCTCGCATGAGTTTGCAGGGGTTGGATGTTGTTGATGTCTCTCCTATAGTTCTTTTTACTGTAAATTCTCAGAGAAGTAATACAAAGGCGATGGAATTTCCAAAGCTCTGCGTTGTTTGATGCATTGTGGTGTTTAACTGAGTGTTACAGGATTCCTGCGTATTTCATGGCACAATAAGTTTTCCTTACAACTCTTTTTTATGTGTTTTGTTATATTTTCATATCTCTTTCATGCTTCTGTGCTTTACAGTTAATGGCAAGGAAAAAGAATAGTTCCAGGATTTAATCACAGATTACCCTGAACTCAATCTAAGCTATTTTAAATGTTTTCTTAAGTTATAGTAATAAAGGTGTAATTCTTAATTGCTACCCTTTCGCACCATATCTTTCACAGTGATTATTGTTTCAGGAATTCAAGTTTGCTCCTAAGGAATATATCTCTTTCCCACACCCCAGCTTAGTGGAAAATTCTTAATTGCTTTTCACTGGTTGTTTACATTTCACCATCATAATTTCAAGTTTGTTTTGTGAAGTATTTAAATGGCCCTGTAATTCCAGCTGCTCAAACTCAAGATTTCAATAAACCAGTAGCCACAGACTCCATTGCCCAATGGACTAACATTATCTGCAGATTCCCACTTTAGGCACAGAAAGACATCCTTCCAACCAAACATAAACCAAAACCCTTACTTCATAACTAGCCTAAAATCTCCACAGAATAGAGACAAACCTTAAAGAGAGAGCCCTCTCTGACTACAGTTGGGCTAGAAGCTGTAATCCAAAGATTGGTTAGTGGTTACCCCGGCCGTATTCCCTTGGGAGTCAAAGGGAACAACCTGGGTGTTAACAGAACACATGAATCAACACCCCACTTTCTAACCTCCTACTAGTTCATCCATCAGTTGGAACTAGTTTAAGTGACTTTAACTCAGTTAAATTGAATTAATTAATTACAAATCCAAATAAACTCAACCAGAGCTTCTATAAAGTAGGAGACACTCTACATGACTCAAATTATACCCTCAACTTGAATTAACTGAGCTAACTAAGTCAAATTAACTTAGTTAACTCGTATAAGTTGTCTTATGATGTGGAATTACAATTTAATTCCTAATTTAATTCAATGGAAAATTAAATCAAGATTTTTCTTGTTGCGTTTTCAACACTTCGTCTCAACAAGAAAGGGATTATTAGATACCCCAATCCTTCCTCTATGGAACTCGAATTTTCTTCTTGACAGTGCCTTAGTCAAGATGTCTGCATCTTGTTCCTCTGTAGGAATGTATTCCAACAACATGATTCTCCTCTACACACAATCTTGTAGATGGTGGTACTAGATGTTGATATACTTGGACTAATCATGAAGAATTGGATTCTATGAGACTTTGATACAATTTTGATTGTCATAGTAAATCACTCTAGGATCCATATACTGACCAAATAACCCAACAATGATATTCCTCATCCAGAGAGCCTCACAAGCTGCTTGACTAGCAACCATATACTTGACTTCTTCTGAAATGAGTGAAATTGATCTCTGCTTTCAGCTATACCAAGAAACTACTGTTGACCCAGTACTGAAGATTCCCCTTGATGTGCTCTTCTTATCTAATAGACTCCCTACCCAACCTACATATGTGAAGCCTTGCATCTTCACTCCCTTTGTCCATCTGTACCAAAGACCAAACTGAGTGGTGCCTCTGAGGTATCTCAACACATGTTTAGTTTCCTTCTAATAGAGTTTGGTTGGATTAACCATTGCTTGACTAAGTTGTTTAACTGTGAAACATATTCTAGTCGTGTGTTCACCAAATACATAAGTGAAGCGACAAGCTGCCTGTAAAGAGTAACCTCCTCTACTTCACTTGAAGTAACATCTCCCTTCCTCCAATTCCTTGCTAGATGAGTCTCCATGGGTTTGCTGGTCTCTATGTGGAACTTCTTCAGTATCTCATTGGCATACTTGCCTTGAGAGATAAACATTTCATCATCTCCTTTCCATACTTCCATACCAAGGAAATAATGCATGAGCCCCAAGTCCTTCATCTCAAATTCTCTTACAAGATCATCTTTGCAAGATTTGACCAACTTCTCATCACCTCTTAGAATTAAATCATCGACATATAATACTATAATCAATAATTTACCTTCAACCAAAATATGGTAAAGGTTTTCATCTTCTTCGCTTTTAGTGAAGCCCAACCTGGTGAAATAAATGCCAATTGTGGTGTATGAAGCATGCGATGCTTATTTCAATCCATATAATTCTCTCTTGAGTCTGCACACATGCAACTCTCTATTGAAGGTTTAAAATCCTTCCAGCTACTCAATGTACACCTCTTACTCAATCACTCTGTTGAGGAATGTTATCTTCAAATCCATTTGATGTATCTTCCATCCCATCTGCGCTGAAAGTGATAGAATAGATTTGATTGAAGAATACCTTGCTACTGAAGCAAAGGTATCCTCGTAATCAATTCCCTCCACCTAAGAGAACCCTCTGGAAATAAATATGGCCTTTTGTTTCTCGACATTCCCATCTATTTCTTTCTTTACCTTGTAAAGCCATAAGAACTCGTGACTGACTTGTTTCCTAGTCTTGGCACCACTTCCCAAACACTATTTCTTATAATGGAGTCATACTCCTCTACCATGGCATCAACCCATATTGGTTGTTGCACTACTTCCTCGAATGAGGATAGCTCAATATCTACACTCTCGCTCATCAGAGACATGTAACTAGTGTACCGATCTAGTGACCTCCTCTACCTGCGCTATAATTGGGTGCTCCCACATTCTCTCTAACATCATGCATTAATCTGTCACCTTCTCTGGTGTCCTTCCTTCCATCTATGGATGTCTCAGCATGAATAGGTGCTTCCACTCTCTTCTCCTATGCATGTGGTTGCTCCACATCATCTTGATATTCTTCCTTTGGAGCTAAAATCTCCTCATCTGCATGTAACTGAAGCTCCCTCTCAAGGGAACATCTCATGGCCTTCTCTTCACCAAACTTCACATCTCTACGAACAATTGTCATCCTATGAGATGGCAGGCACACCCGATAGTTTTGAGGCATGTCAGTGTACCCCACAAATATGCCCAACTCAACTGTCAAGTCTAGCTTTTTCCTTGCATCATTGGTAACATGACAGTAAATTGATGAACCAAAGATCCTAAAGTGTGACACATCTGGTTTCTTCCTAGAAAAATATTCACATGGTGTACTCATCTCGAGAATCTGATGAGGACTCCTATTCTGTACAGATATAGCTATGTTGCATGCTTCAACCCACAAGCACAATGATAGGTCCTGATCATGTAACATTGCCCATGCAACTCCCACAATAATTTTGTTCATATTTTCAGCCACCCCATGCTCCTATGGGTTATGGGGTGTTATTAACTCTCGTTGAATGCCTTATGATGCATAGAAGTTCTTGAATTCATTTGACACATATTCTCCACCATTATCACTCTTGAGAGCCTTCATTTTCTTGCCAATGCCTTTCTCAACATGTGCTTTAAATTCACAAAATTTAGAGAATGTCTGATCTTTCTTGTACATGAAGAAAATCCAGCACTTACATGAGAAATCATCTAAAAATATTACATAATACTTATGCTTGGCCGTGGAGGCTGTCGAGAACAGTCCACACACATTTGAGTGAACTCTTTCATTGATTTCTTGCTCTTGACTATCCTTATCATGAAAGGTTCCTTTGGTTTACTTCCCCAGTGTACACCCTTTGCATGTATCTCACTACTCTAGTGCACCCTTGGGAAGTCCTGTAGAAATTTGTTGCATGATGTTCAAGGCTCCATGGTGCAAGTGGCCCAATCTTCTATGCCATAATTCATTGATGTCTTAGCTTTGCACCTTCTCTGCTTTTGTTCTCAATGCTATACAATCTTCTACATCCAATTTGTAGAGGTTCTTCACTCGAAACCCGATCCACTTCACTTACCTGTGGCTATGTGATGAAGGAAAGTCTTTCCTTGGTTAAATATCACATTGTAGCCACGATCTTCCAACATAGAAACTGAAACTAAATTCTTCTTCAGACCCGAAACATACATGAATTTTTTTAATGTGAGTGGAGAACTAGACTCCCTCTAAAAAGTAACAGTGTCGATGTCGATCATCCTATACCTTCCATCATCTCGCATTTTGATGTGCATCTGGAGGTATTCTCCTCCAAGTCACTCAACAATTATTTTTTGTTGGTCATATGGAATAAGGGTCCATTATCCAAATACCACACATTACCCATCACCGATGTCAGCATGAAATCCAACTCGAATCGTGAAGTAAGAGCTTCACATGCCGCTCCTCCTGAGGCTTGTTTCTAGCCTTCCTGTGTGGACACTTCATGGCATAGTGTCACAACACATGACAATGAAAACATTTAATCTTCGACAAGTCCTTCTTCTTATCACCCTGACTAGAATCTCCTTTGGATTGGAATTTCTTTCCTTTCCCTTTCTTTTCATTTCCATCTAAGGCACAATTCTCCTCATCATCATGCTTGGATGAGGTTCCATCTTTCGTGCTATGTCTTATCTATTCTTGCACCAATTCGAACCACAAACACTCCTACTTTGGTAGATGCCCCCTCCCATTTATCAAAGCCTAGTAGATATGCCAACTCTTGGGAAGGCCTAGAAGTGCTAGGTTGACTAGATCATCTTCAACAATTGTAATACCAATGCTCCCAAGCTCATCTTGAAATTGGGTGAACCTACTCAAGTATTGTGGTATTATGTCGCCCTTATCTATCTTGATATTCTGAAGCTTGTCCTTTAGTGCCAACTTCCTATGGTCAGTACTGTTCTGAAACAAGTCGATCAAGGCTTGACACATTGCATATGGTGTATCCTTCTTGTGGAGGTTCGAGACAATATGATCTCGAACTCCTTCTAGTATGATCCTTCTTGCCTTTGCAACACATTTCTTACACTCTACCAGATCTTGAGCATATGTTGTTGGAGGCTTAGGAGTATTTTTTTCTATGAATTCCTTTTGCCTGTTGTCTTCCTACATCGTCTCCATCTTCTCCTTCCAAGCAATATAATTTGAACTACCCTCAAGGGCATATTCGAGTCTCAATCCGTAGAATGACATTCTGTTGGCTCTGAAGAATGATCCTACAAATTTGATTTCACCTGCAAAGAAAAACTTGTATTCTCATCTTCTTGTGTGATTTCTGCTCCGATACCATGTAGAAATTCCTTGTAGATGCAAAATAATGTTATTTTCTAAAACAAAATACTTGAATCTAATATTCTCATTAGCGGAAACAATTAATTGATTGAGAAATCACTAAGAATACAAGATAAATAATTCAATAAACACATTAAAAAATGATTTCCTGGGGAAAGCCACAACTAAAAACCCCTACTATCTATATATTGCATTAGTCGGAAAATATGAGAAGATTACAATTCTTTTCTCAAGCCCGAGAAACCTTTGAATTATCTCTATCTATCTCACAACTGCCTAGACAAGTTGTGGTCAATACTTAACCAAATTCCTACTTTCCCAAGTCCCTATTTCATTGTGTTGTTTCCTTGGGAATGATAATTAGGGAAATTACTTAATTGGAATTGCACATTCCTCATAGGCCTTCCTCTAACTGCATGCACCACCTATACAATTTGGATGATTATACAACTGATAATACACTTCCCTTGAACTCCAATACCAATTGGGTGACTCTCAAATCTAACATGCATGAGTCATTTATGAGTGAATAATTAGTTTACTGGTTGAACACATGAAACAACACCCCACTGTCTAACATCCTACTAGTTCCTCCATTAGTTCCTCCATCAATTGGAACTAGTTTAACTGACTTTAACCCAATTAAACTGAATTAATTAGTTACTACTCAAAAGAAACTCAACCATGACTCCTATAAAGTAGGAGACACTCTACATGACTCAAGTTAGACCCTCAACTCAAATTAACTGATCCAACTAGGTCAAATTAACTTAGTTAACTTGTACAAGTTGTCTTGTGATGTGGAATTACAATTTTATTACTAATTTAACTTGAGGGAAAATTAAATCAAGATTTTTCTTGTTACATTTTCAACAAATTTATGGCCTGCAAAACTTAGTAATTTAATAGTCATTCATGTTCTGTATATGAATATTGGCCTTTTTGGATTTTTATATATAAATCCACCGGTTGACGGTGCTGGACCTGCCAACATGTCAGGGGATCTCCCCGGTAAGAAGTCCCAACTAGGCCTCAGACCGTTTGGATTAGGATTCCTAGCAGTGGGTAGTATGGTATCGCCTTGACTGTGATTACACGCAGAAGTAAGAAAGGTGTCCTTGTTGGAAGCAAGGGTGTAACCTTGCAACAAGTCAGGGAAGATGCATGGAAAGGCTCTAACACACGAAAGGGGAGAGGAGTGTGCCCCTTAGAATATTTTAATAGTACGCAGCTTGAAAGAGAACACATGAGTTGAAAGACATCACAAGATGGAAAGAAGAAAATTCGACAAACCAAAATGATGAGTTAAACCTACAACACGCTTTGATAAGATTCATACAAACACATACGAAATAGTCCATACATACATGTGTAAGTTACAATTACATACATCATTAGAGCAACCAGAATAGTCGAACTACAATAACAATATATGAATGAAACGTGTTGGCTCTATTATATTAAAAGAGTGAAAGATCCAATCAAACGTACAACCATGATAGCTACTAGCCCCAATAGTGGAACGTTACAGCCACTGCCACCTACTCCTCAAAATATATGTACTCGCTCTGCACTATGGAGAAGCCAATGCTCTTTACAATACACTACAAGCTTTCTCTAAGTTATACTTATCAGAAGCTTGGCTCCACAAAAGTCTGTATAATGAGTTATGAGGTTCTATATATAACAAAGGGTGGGGTGACCCTTGATATTCCCCTTTGTGACTCTTGAGCTACTCTCATGACTCTTCAACTTACACATGACTATTTGCATTCTACTATTGACACTTGGTATTTCACTTTACAACATGTTTACAATACAATCTACACATGTACCTATGTGAGACAAAAATGTGCTTGAGAAAGCCATACAAGACATCACTGAGGCTCGAACAGCTGTGGGAAGACTAACTCATCGACATCCTCTTGGTGATCAATGGTGGTGAACTAATGCCAAGCTTGGTAATCTGCTATGGTGTCTGCATACTCCGTGGTGAGATCCTTCTGAAAGTGAACTCTTGCCTCCGTTGCATCCGGAAACATTGATTTGGCACCTCTATCCAACTCGTCATATAGCATGTACATCAAGGTCATGAGTACATTCATACCAGTGACATACTGGTGCCTAATGTTTACGTTCATCTGCAAATTTGCGCTGGTGGCTATGTGCATCAATTGATCGAAGTACATGTCCAGCTCCAGTCAAACTTGGTTCTTTGATTTATCCTCGGTGAGTGTGCTAATGGATGGGATCACATGCATGCACACAATGACATCCATGCTCCTAAACATTCATGCATGTGAATCCTGTAAGCTGGTGATGAGCTGTGGGAGTTCCTCATAGTTTTCGATCTGATTCCTGATGTGTGGCTTCAACTCCACTGCCTTTGGCTTCATCATCTTTGGCAAGTAAAACGGGGCTCCCTTGTACTTCGTTTCCATATATACATGTGATCGAAAACAATGTGTATGCTTGTCAAGATGTGTGCTCTCCTAGCACAGTGCTGCTACCAACCATTAAGATGGACCACTAACTTATGCATGGTGACGAACCTGAAGTACAGCTTCCGCACAATTATCTCGAGAAATGATACTTCATCAAGTATTTCTTTCTTTAACTTTTCTCTAGCATATGTTGTAGCTTTCTCTTGTCCCTACTTGGCCACTTGCAATTCCTTAGCCATGCGCTCATTCTCATCAATTAAGAATCTCACACTTGAGCTGGTGGCTTTGGCATATGCCTTTGTAGCATCGGCCAATGCAGCTGGATGTTTGTGCACATCGGACATGATGAATCATTCTTGAAAATGTGCAAGAGATGCATGGACATCCGAAGTGGGCACTTTGCGTGACTATACAACTTTGTGTTGTGACTCATTAAAGGATATGTTGTGTACATTTGCTTCCAAATTTTCCTGAAGGATTTAAGTGTCTTCTTGATCACATGGGACTTGCTCTACTCTTGGATCTGGTGAAGTCTATGGAGTGACCTCTAGGTCCTTGGGCATGAGATTTGTATCTTGATCTTTCTCTGGCTTAACCAAATCCATTTCCATCTGCTCCAACATATGTTCAATCTCCTGAACAAAGTCCTAATCCTGTAACTGTTCACCCTATTTGCTATCTGCCAGCTATGATGATTCGATAACCTCTATTTACACAATTTCATCAATGTGTGCACACTACACTTCCTTTTGTTCCTATTCCTGCTATGCTTCCTTATCCCTTCTTCACAGTTCTTGTTCTTCCCTTAGTTGTTTCTTCACTTGTTGCAACTTCTTCTATGCCTCCTCGAGTTTCTGCTTCTCCCTCTGTCTTTTTACAATCCTTTTGTTTCATTGTCATTTCTTCGATTCAATCTCCAAAGGTGCTCTTATTACAAGTGTATCTGCCTTGAACTTGCAACTTTACTCTGCCTCTGCGTTGTCGAAAAACTTTCTCTTGCCTTTGTCATGTGTAGGTATGCTTCCCTCTGCTACTGCTAATGTTGCTGCTCTCTGAGATGTTGCTACCTTATGCACAACTAACCACTTTACACCCACATTGACTGGTTCATTGAAGTTGGAGGAGTTATAGCAGTATCTCCATGGGTCTTTCTTAGGCAAATGACATGCCCTGTGGATCTAAGGTTGATGCCCTCTCGCACAATGTTCCTTCACCAAAAAATGCAGGTCATATGGATTGAAACTTCTGGTGCCAAAGGTGAACCTCTTGAATTCCTCTGTCTTGGCCTCAGCATGCTTGTGACTCTGGATCTCATATAACCTAATCCGCAAAGGAAGAGTGGGCCAAGGTGCCTTTTTCTTCCTGTGCAGTCTCATTGACAACCCTGTCAAGATGTGGTATGCAACCTCTTGCATAACCATCTTGTCCATGGCAAACTTTGGTAGCACATGCAAATCGTTCTTCGTTTTGTAAATCTAGATGAAGGTGCAAAGGGGTGAGGCATACCAATCTGCTATGTTAACTAATGCCTCCATCGCTGCCTGTGACATGCAAGGTGGATCCTTCTTAAAGATCATCTTGTACATGGGGTGACGAAGTGGTCTGATAGCTGTAGTATAACTCCATGGAAACTTCACTTGAAGAAAAACCTACAATGGGTGTGCATAGAGGTTTGCGAAGGTGTCCATGCCTAACCCAAGCTAGGGAACTATTGACGGACACAGATTGCATCAAGGATGTAGGCGAACAAGAATAACTTTGCTTGCTGGCCCTTGGGCAGATGCCGAGCATTTGTTACTTGCCCCTTAAGCTGGAGAGCCAACATGTCATACCAATTGAAATGCCTTCCCTTGTTTGCCAGCTGATCCAACACAATCACCCAACTCTGCGGGAAGGTTCATGTACTCTCTTGGTTGTATAAGTGGCATGCGAAGATGACCAAGAATTGATAAGCCTTCCGTAGTATCTTTGTCTTGTATACTTAGTTGGGTGTCATCCTAAACTTAGATGTCTCTTGAGTTTGCACTCCTGCTTGGATTGGTGAAGAGTACATCCATTTTGTTCACCGACTGCAGCAAGTGATACATCTCTTGAAATTCTTCTGCCCTGAAGGTAGCAAGTTCTATTCCAATAACATTGCTCAATACCATTGTCTCTATATCAGTATGCAAGACAATCCAGTGGATCATGTCCGTGCATGAGAATGCAAGATACCTACATGAAACCTGGTATAAGCCAAACTTGTGTATGTTGACATAGACTCTGTGGTCCTCCAAATTCTCCTCAAAGGTGCCTGAAAATATGTCATTGATGTCCTGCCATGTGATCTTGATCTCCTTGTCTATGAAAAACTTAGTATCTTCATAGATGGGCAAGCTCATAGACACTTGCTCGATCACATCTCTAGTTATGCTCTCTATAGTGTCCTTTGACCTTGCTCTCTTGGAAGCCATTGTACTTGTACTGTTAAGAGAATACTAAAAACTCATGGCAATAAAATTGTCAGTTAAAAAATAAAAGAAACTTGAGGATTGACTTGCAACACTCCTGATTGACTGACTAGGAAAATTGTGCAATTTTCTTTGGGAGAGGTTGGGAGACTAACTACTGGAACTCTACAAAGCACAGTCTAGCTTGGCCTACTAAGGACTGGAACTGCACAATGTGCAGTTTCAGTTAGCATGACTGCTACCTGGGAATTGCAGTGCGCATTCCCAGGGGCCAACTAAGGCACCGTCTCTTACAATTGCGCAGAGCACATCCTATGAGGCCAGTGTGAGGTAGGCTCTGCACAATTCCTGGGAGCAAGGCAAGGCCTTCCATCCCAGAAATGCGTAGTGCAAGCCAGGCAAGGTAAGGTTCAGGCCAAGGCGACTCAGACCTATCGACGGGTGACAGAAAACTAGTAAGGATTGAATGCATGTGCAAAGATGGTGCATACATGAGTGAATGAACATGCATGCAATTAGTGAGTGCATGATTCATTAACATGGGAAAACAATGAAGTGTGTGAAGTGAGTCGCCACAATGACGACCATTAGTGCAGAAACAATGTCATGCATGCGACAATAAGGAAATGCAATGTAAAACTCGAAACAATGCTTCTACAAGCCAATGCCTTGAAACGACAACAAGCATTCAACAAAACCAAGCAAACAACATTCACACAAACTGAAATGTAAAAAGCAACAAAAAAGCAGCAAAAGACATGAAAAGCAAACTTACTCGGAAAAAGTTGTGATGACTATGCAGAAGGTTCCTAGATGTGTTAGGAATGCCAGATCTCTAAGATCGAAAGTGAAGAATGAGCCTTGAAGCATCAAATTAATAGTTTTGACAAGATCGAGGATTATGACGCGCATGCCACAATTCTAGGAAAGAATGACACTTGGCTAAAGGTTTCTAAAATGACTTTTGCATGTAACCCGTAGCTGCTAAAATAGATCCCTAAAATATAGGGATACTTTTTTTTTTTGTTTTTTTCCTTTTCAGGAAAAAGCTACCCTTGAATGCAAGGAAATATTACACAATCTTGGATGGAACAGGTCAACTTGTGAGCACATGCAATGGTCAACAAGCCTTGGGATGACTTCTGCGCAGTTTCTAGGTGGAGTGTCTCTGGTTTCCCCTCAAGCTCTACACAGTTTCTAGACTGAAGCCAAGGATGCAAGCCAGAACTATGCAAATTCTAAGAGCAAGCCCGTTGATGGGCTACTCTGCGCAATTTTCTTAGGGAAGGAAGCCTGCCTTCTCTACTTAATTATGGAGTGTAGTGCTAGCTGCCAGGATGCACTGCACAATTCTGGAGAACAAGGTTGGTTTACCTCCAGTGTTGTGCAATTTTCCAAGTGAGAACAAGTACCGGTTTGAGACCAAGTCATGGGAGGTCAGCTTACGGGTGAAATAA
Organism: Pinus taeda; assembly: GCA_000404065.3. Classification (NCBI taxonomy): domain Eukaryota; kingdom Viridiplantae; phylum Streptophyta; class Pinopsida; order Pinales; family Pinaceae; genus Pinus; species Pinus taeda. The sequence goes on along the minus strand of APFE030991744.1, from coordinate 96,653 downwards.
AAACAAGTTAGCAACACAAGCTGATATTCCAAAGAAACTCAACTGAAAGCATAAGTGCATGGCTAGTGCAAGACATGACGCTAAGGATGGTTGGTAGGGAGGCTCCAAAAAGAAGCTAAGAAAAAATTTTGGAGGATGGTTGTAGCCGTTACAACATTAGAAACACACTGGTAGAACTCTAGTATTCCAAATGGACCTTGTTTCGTGAAAAGCAAGTCTCACTCCTTCGGAAGTATTGTTTGGTTATTTGATCATCATGGTTTCCACACTAACTTGAGTAAAAGATGTAGCACCTACCATGCTCTTGATTAGTCAATACACATTCCAAGCCAAGTCAACTTAGTTGTTTTGATTAGGGATGAGGGGTATATTGGTGCACAAGTAATATAGCTATCAAAGTTTAATTTTAATCCCTGGTGTTGCTCCGTTGCCAGCAAGCATGGATAATACCTCAACGGAGTCACATAGGAACACAAGCATCACTATGCTGTCAGCGAGCTTGGTGTTACACAACATTTTGTCACTACCCCTGTACTCCCCATTCCTCGATCTTGGACGAACTCTACAGTGAACTTCATTTGTTTTCCTGTCATGAAGAACATGTCTTTACATCACTCTTCATTTGCAGAACATTTCCCTCTTACATCATTTCCAGAGAATATTCCTTCAAACTCAGTTTTAAAGGTCGGTGTTATCCCTTAGTTTCTTCCCTGTGTAGATTTGTAGAGTTTAACACTGATCCCATCACCGATTAGTGCTGGTATCCATCCATTACACGCGCCGACCCTCTTTTGGAATTTTTAAAAAAATGGAGTCAAAGATTCCAGGTCTAGAAGCTTCGTGAACAAGAGTCTGGTAAATGTTTAGTCGGGATAGAACCGAGAGAGATTTTTTGGGCTCCTTTCCTCTATTAAAATGGAACAAACCAAAAGGGATAAGATCTCCCTCATCATAAGAGGATCCATGTCCCCTCTCTCAAGCTATATAAACTTCTCCTTTTCCAACCTCATCTAGCTAATGAAAGGGCCAGAATAATCTGCAAAATCTTAATAGCTAAGACAACTCTTGATAGCCTTAGACTTCTAGCTATTCTTGTAAAGGGAGAATAAGTTTGTAGTTTGTTTTGTTTGGAGCAAAGAGGAAGAAGCCTTGAACTTCTATTGTTTGAGGTGAATCATGAGATGCTAACAGTGGTGCTGGAACACGGACACATCGAAGGGAACCTGCAATGCTAAGGTGAAGGTTGTACTTTCCTTTTTGTCATAATAATACAACTAATATTTTGTTTCCTATATCAATTGCATATGGTATTTGGTAGCTTAAGACTCCTTAGCCTGGTTATCCACAGTTTTGTG
>APFE030991744.1:77018-94232 GCA_000404065.3 Pinus taeda | reverse complement strand
ATATATATTGATTGATTGATTAATTAACACTCAAGGTCGAAAGACTCTTCTCTCATTGAACTTTCATTCATATTCTATCTAATTTAGTCCTGATGATGGACCCCCTTTGGGGTTTGAAACGTCAACAGAATGAACACAAAACTGTGGATAATCCGGATCATGCCACTACAAAAAATGACCACAGAATCTTAAAATCTAACACTCCTTAGCCTCTTAAGTAGGTTGAATCTATTGTATGCTATCATTTGTTCGTTGGTTTCTTATCTATTTGTTTCAGGTGCTTGATTGACATTAAGGAGCTGACCGCTGGAGCAAAGACACAAGAACTTGATCACAAAAGGATAAGAGATACAAGATGTAGGATCTTATCCATTCTAAATCTAAGGGAACTTATGTCAAATTGTCTTCTTTATGGCTAGACCCTATCCCCTGGGCTAGAGGCATTGTCTCAGTCCACATAGAGAATCTTCCTACTCCACAAATTGGCGATCATATTGGGGATCCATCCCTCTCTTTGGATTGTTTTTCATTTCATGACTTGTGTCGACTTTTGTCATATCACTCTTTCTCTTTTGTAATCTGTACTTTATGCTATCTATTGTTTTGATTCTTGAATTTAGAGTGACAGGTCTGGTTTTGGTTTGTGATTTTTTTTTGTTTTTCTTTGAATCCCTCGATCATCACTGTTATTTTGTTGAGAGTAGCACTGAACAATGCGAGTTCCTCTTGAATAGCTGCACCATAGCCCCTTATGGCGCTTGTTGCTAGTTAGACATTTGCGCCGATTTCTGTAGGTTAAAATTAGGGTTTCTCTTAAATCATTTCTAGTGTGTCTTTTCCTCATAGATTTTGTTTCTTGGCTTATTTTCCTTTATTCTCCCTAGCTAGAATGCTTTGTTAGCTTGATTTGTTTGCTTGATTGGCTTGAGATTGAATTACTTGATTTTTTGAGTTTTTGGATGGTTTGTGTTCCTAGGGAATCTAGGTCATTTTCCATTCATTTGCTTATCTTCTCATCAAGTTAAGTGGGTGATTTGCTGCTTCATGCATTTCATGTTTTAGTCCTTGCATCTATATTGCTCTGCTTTCTATTGAACAAGTGGAAAAGTTTCATTTTCTCTTCTCTTGTTGAACGTCTCTTTTCTGAGCATAGATTACATTGCTCGGTTTGTTTTGATCGAATCTTTGCATATTTGGTTTGACAGGAGTTCTTTTTATCGTGCTTTACATATGATTGATGTTTGGTTGTTTGAAAATGTTTATGTGAAAGATTCATTCTAGCATTCCACTGAAGAAAATACATCATTCTAGTTTGTTTAATTGATATGTTGCATTGAGTAGCATCATTGAAAGCTAGAATTACATCATCATGGGCACTTGAAATAAAATAAACTTCTTTTACTATTAAAAGGACTAGTTGAAGTGCATTTGATAGGAAGAGTAGGAAGTGGAAAGAATTTTCATTGTTTTGTTTTGAAAAGTGAAGTAGTGAAAAATCATCTTACTTTTAGTTGCGTGTTTATATTGCATTGATTGTTTTCTTTTCTCTCAATTAGTGTAAGCATTTATCGAATTGAAAGGGTTTTGTCTCATATAGCTGCACATAAGAGTTTTTCAGGTGACATCGATAAGGCCTAAAAAATGAGACTTAATTTCAAGATAAACCTTTAAAATATATTCAATTAACCTAAGGTGCATTTGAAACTAAACACTTACATTTAGAGGTCTAGGCTAGAGACGTGTTCCAACATCTTTAAACCTAGCAGTTGTTGTTCATTTCGGCATTAGACAATGCTAGTACGGACTTGTGCTTCCCATATCGTCACGTATATAAAGGGAGACCCCACTAGGTTTACAATCCTTTATCCATAGGAATCTGAGTCTGCTACCTTGTAAATGTGATATACCGAACACAGCATTCGGGGAGATTTCCTGCTCATACTTTTTGGTTCACCGAGAGGTATCCTGCAGTTCACAGTTACCTAGTAATCCCTTTTGCCTAGATTATCTCGAGTGGCCATTTTGGTATTTTTGACTCTTTAAATTTAAAAGATCATCGAGCACTTGTCCTTTCGAGATCTTTCAAACCGAAAGTGACTATAGTCATCTTTGCCTTGTTCTCGACTCTTAAAACATGAAAAGGCATCAATGTATCAATGTCTTAATTTTTTTTTTTACCCAATAATCACATCACATTCCTGATAGTTTTATTTTGGACTACATCGTGAGTATATCCCTAACATATTTTAGAGAAGCCTTGAAATTGATATCTCTTCTCTTTTTGTTTGAAACAAATTCATCGTGACTGAACCATTCGGTTTTCCTCATTCCTCTTCCTCTCCTTCATCTGGAAGGTCATCCGAAGAAGCTTTCCCTGAAATTTTGTTGTCGCTTGAGGATCAAAGTGTTGAATTTGGGATTGTTCTGAGTATTCAACCTTTTTCATCTCGTCCGCCTCCATCAAATACTGGGTCACCTTACGAATCCAGCATAGAAACCTCTGGTAATCCTATCCAAACTCCCGAGAGTCCGTAGACTCCTGAAAGTCTGCAAAGACTACACACCGAACTCATTGTTCAATCCTGTTGCGATATCTCCACAGCATCCTTACAGTCCGTATGATTAGCCTGGTATTCCTTTGAAGTTGTCTCCTCATTCATCTTCAGCTCTTCATCGCCAATTGTTTTCTATGGAGTCAGAAGGCGAAATCGCAGTCTCCTCTCCAAGTTAGTCGAAAGTTTATGCTACTCACACTCCTCACGTAGGTGATGAGCATGGATAAGAGTTCCCTCCAAAAGGTTTCCCCTTTACGGGAAGAGTCTCGTCCCTCTCTTATCCTGAGTTTAGTGAACCCATATCTGCTACATGGTTATACCTCTCTAGATCAGTTGGTTTCGGGCATTCCTAGTGCCTCATTGTTATATCAGAACCCCATCTGGTCTTCTGGCGCTATGCCTTCCTTAGGTCTGTTCATTTAGAACATGACCTCTCAACCGATTGTACAAACTGTAGTCACTTTAGTTCTAGTTCAACCTACCATTCCATCTCAACCTATCTCCTTGTTTTGGCCGACTCTTCCAGTTCAAGCAACAGTCTTAGGTCAGGTCTCGGTAAGTTCTTCTACCTCTCCAGTGAGTGGACAAAACGTGCCACCACCCAGGGGGGCAAGATCTGAATATCCCCATGATGTCTAGCGAAACCAGTGTGAGTGGATTACAAAATCACATGGTTGGAATGAATCAACCATTTTATGGCACTATTCCTAACCCACTTGGTCCATTCGAGTCAGGTAATGTCCAATACCAGCAACCATATATGGCTTAGGTCCCATTCCAACCAGCTTATGTCCCATATGGTTCGCAAGCTATGGTAAGTCCGCCTTACATCCCTCAAGCTGGGCCTTATGTTCAACCTGACCAATCCACTATTCATGGTGGATATGGCCAGATCTAATTCAGGAACTATCTATACCTTTAGGGTATCACCCCAAGAACTATTCAACAACCCTTTCAGCAGCAATGGCAAGCACAGTTGCAACAACCCATGTAGCCGCAAACTTAGTTTGTGAAGTAGACCTCTCAACCTTTTTCCTCACAAGGCCAGCGTTTGCAGCAGTAAGGGAAACCTTTGCAACCACAAGGTCAACCTTTGCAGCAGCCAAAAGGTCATCCTTTGTAGCAGCAGGCTATAAATGCATATCAACAAGGTTAACCTGTTTAGGGCCGAAGTCAACCTTTGCAAGGTCAAAGTCAACCCTTGTAGCTGCAGGTTCAAAATCCTTATGTCCAGGGTCAGTAGGTTCAAAATCCTTACGTCCACGATCAACAACTTCAACAACCTTTTAATCCATATGCCCATCAGCAGCCTATGGTAGGATAGTACCAAATCTACCTGGGACTGATTCCTCCCTACGGGCAAGGTAACCTTCAATGGGGGCAAAATCAGATTCCATATGGACAAAATCCTCCACTGTGGGGGAAAAATCCCTACCAACAAGGATGGGTTCCACAGTTTGGGTCTACTCAAAATGCCGCACATGCCTTTTAACATGAAATTGCCTTTATTGGCCATGTTGGAACTGTCGGACGTTTCAAGGCTCACCAATGATCTTATCTTTCATTTGCTTTATTGGCCTCCAATCCCAATGAAGGTTCCAAGCAATTGCCCCAAATTTGAGGGAAAAGGGAAGGAGGATCCACAAGCCCAAGTGATGACATATCACATCTTGTGCTCCTTAATTTGTACGTCAATGATTCTATCCGTCTCTGAATTTTTCAAAGAAATCTCATAGGGGCTGCATCAAAATGGTACATCGAATTGCCTTGAGGTACCTATGGTGACTTCAACTCTCTCACTATGGCTTTCCTCACTCATTTCCAGCTTCCCATTTGCTATGAAACCGTCACCTATCTGCTTACGTCACTTAAGCAAGACACTGCGACCCATATCTCTGATCACATCCATGAATGGAGACGCCGATGTCGCCTCATCAAGCTTGAAATTGCTGATCATTTGCTAACAAAATGGTTCACAAAATCATTCATCAGCCCAATTTATAGGGAAATAGCTATGGGTGGGTGTGTTAGTAAGGAGCAAGCCATCGCTCATGCCCAGTATTTAGACCTATTCTACTTGCAATCTGGCACATTATATGAGATGTTACCCAATGCTCCAAGACATTGTATGAGATGTTCCATGTCTCGGACTCTTGTGAAATATTCTTCAAAGCAGAAATCGACCTTGAACACTGGTTCCAATGATCCCTCTAGAAATCCATCTAGTCCTGATAAGACCTCTGAGGTTCATGTTGTCCAGTCTACCACACCGGACAAAACCTCTAAGGGTAAAAACAAGGGAAAAGGTAAGGCCAAAGCTGATGCCGCAAAATAGGGCCCTCCTAAATCTTCTGCTCGTGATGCTTCTCAAGGAAAACCAAAGTATCCTTGTCTCATCTGTGAGGAGGATCATTACACTAAATATTGTCCCGACAATCGGAAGTTAGTCACTTGCTAAAAGGGACTCCAGCTATCTTAAAAGAACCCTTTCCATCCTAGAAGACCCAAATGGTAGACCAACCTTAGTCTTCCACTTCCACAGGTTCCCAAGAGTTTATGATGAATATGCCTATAAATGTGGCTACCAGATCTAAATATTATCAAACCCCTCCTCTGATGGTAGGGAAAGAGAATGAAAGTACCCCTTCCTCCTCTATCCCATCTACCTTCGGTCCTCTCCATATAGAGTGACCTAGTCCTGATTTGGCTATCGAGGTGTGCTGTGAAAGTCCTCGTATAATCCAAACGCTCTAGTCGCTCAACACTACAACAATCTTGAGGATCTAGCTTAAGTGCCATCAACCATGTTTGCCCTCGAGGTATTTCAAAGCTATCCCTCTCAGCGGAAAGAATTACTATTGGCCATTGGAGGTGTTGATCCATTTGATTCCAACCTCATTTTCTTTGATATGGAAAACCATGTTCCGCACTTACCCCATTAGATTGCTTTCTCATTCAAGTGATAATTAATGAAAATGCGATTCACAGGACCATCATTGATGAAGGTGCTTCCACCTACATCATGTCTGTGTCTTGTTGGAAGGAAACCTATTCTCCTACCCTAAACCAATCGCTTAACACGTTGGAAGCCTTTGATGGATGTGATTCTCGACCATTTGTTGTCCTTCCAAATCTTTCCATTACCTTGGAAGGTAAGATAGTTAATGTCGAAGTAGAAATTGTTGATGCAAATCTTAACTATAATCTTCTACTTGGACGGAGTTGGACCCATGCTATGCATTGTGTGGCCTCCTCTCTTTTCGACGTGCTCAGTTTTCCTCATCAAGGGAAAATTGTCACGGTCAACCAATTGTCTTTCCTTGCCTCTTCCTCCTTGGATGGCAATGTTCCTTATGTGAAGCACATCGGTGCTCCATATGAGAGTGTGGGGTCTAGACTTTTCAAATATCCTGCCTTAATGGGTATTTTTATTCTCCCACCTTCAAATGTCGCTTCAATCAAAATGATCTCGATTAAGTCTGATCCTTGGGTCATTACCTCTCGTGATCGTGTTGATTCATGGGGTGATGTCATGTTGTTAAGCCCCGCCGAGATTAATTATGTGGAGATTGTTTTGGCTTCAGCTTTGATGTCTACTATTCACACTGCTTTGAGTATGTCGCTTGACGCATATTATCAATCTCTTTGGCTCAGTTCTTCGTAATCTTCTGATCACTTAACCGAGACGTTTCCTACTAACGAAAATATCATGGAAATTATGTCTCTTGAGGTAGTATCTTGGAATGATACTCATCATTGTTCCTCATTCTTACCTGGCTCAGAAGTCATGCATAGCTGTCTTGAGAACTTCTCTTCTTGTTTCCCGACCCAACCACTTCAAATTCCTATCATGACCCATGAAGCCTAGTCGGAAGGGAACATGGGTAAGATTACCCAACCGATGCCTATTGACATTTCTGTTAAACTTGGTATCATTGAACATGTTCCTATTGGGGTAACTTGTTTTCCAGATGATATCAAGCTTTATACTCGCCTTTTTCAAGAGTTTCGAGATGTTTTTGCATGGTTGTATGAAGAAATTCCTGGAATTGACCCAAGTATGGTTGTGCACGAAATTCTAACTTATCCTAATGCGAAGCCCATTTGTCAATGGCTTCATCCTATGCACCCTAGAAAAGCGGCTGCCATTAAGGCAGAGGTTGAAAAACTTCTTAAAGCTAGTTTTATTTATCCTATACCTTTGATAGATTGGGTGTCCAACATTGTACCAGTGACTAAGAAACAAGGCACCATTCATGTCTGTGTTGATTACCATGACATTAATCATGCATTTCCGAAAGACAATTACCCCACTCCTTTTATAGACCAAATTATAGATGAATGTGTTGGGAGTGAGATTTTTTCCTTTATGGATGGTTTTTCTAGTTATAACCAAATAAACATTTCACCAGCTGATCAACACAAGACCACTTTTATCTATCCGTGGGGGACTTTTGCATATAAAAAGCGCCATTTTTGGCCTTAAGAATGCTGGGGCTACTTTCCAATGAGTGATGTATTATGCTTTTCATGACATTAAAAACATCATTTGGCCTTATCTGGATGATCTTCCTGCTCATTCACTTAAGCGCCATTACCATCCTGATCATCTTCGACAAATATTTTTTCGTTGTAGACATTATAACATTTAGCTTGACCCACATAAGTGTTTCTTCTGCGTTGAGTCTGGACGACTTCTCGGTTTTATTGTTTCGAAGGATAGTATTCATCTTTATCCTCTCAAATTCGAGGTCATTGTTAATCTACCTCCTCCCTCTTCATTGCATCAATTACAGAGTCTGCAAGGGAAAGAAAATATCCTTCATCGCTTTGTGCCTAACTATGTTGAGCTAGCTACTGGGTTCACCCAATTACTTAAGCAAGGAATTCCGTTTCTTTGGGATGAGACTGCCCAAAATTATTTTGATGACTTGAAAGTTGTCCTCATTAATTCTCCTTTATTACACCCTCCAAACTATAATCGTGATTATTTCCTCTATCTAGTTGTAGCTTCTAGCACTATTGCTCTGATACTGGTGCAAGACAATGATGAAGGTCATGAACATGTCATTTGTTACCTTAGGCGCAATATCCTAGATACTGAGACCTATTATGATCATGTCGAGAAGTTAGCTTTGGTTGTTGTTTAGGTTGTTCAATGCTTTCGACATTATATTCTCCTCAACACTACAACCGTGATTTCCGATTGCAACCCCATGACTTATATTCTGCCTCGTTAGTTACTTGGGGGAAAATGTTCCAAGTGGATTGTCATCCTCTAGGAATTCAATTTGGTATTCACTACTGCCAAATTGAAGAAATCACTTGTATTCTCTGAGTTGATTTTCTCTTTACTGTCTGCTTCTCTGCCTACTGGTGCTGATGAGCGACTCCCTGATGAGACTCTCTTTTTTATTAGCACTCTCAATCCTTGGTATGGTGATATCATCGTGTATCTCCAAACTTCTCCCTTTCGGTCTGCGTTGTCCAAGGATGACCGCCGACATATTCGGCATCAATCCCAACCTTACTGCATCATTGGGGATAATTTATACCGCGTTGGTGTTGATTCGATTCTTCGCTGATGTCTAACTCTCGATGAGTCTGAAAGAGTCTTAAATTATTGCCATTCTGTCACATGTGGTGGTCATTTGTCTAGCTACACCACCTCTTAAAAGATCCTCCGCGCTAGCTATTTTTGGCCCTCCATATTTAAATATTTCATTCTTGCTGTCCGCAAATGCCACGAGTGCCATATTTAATAGCAAAAAATGTGCACCTCACCCTCTCCCCCTAACCCTGTGATTACTGTTGGTCCTTTTGCCAAATCGGGCATTGATTTATGACATGTAACCCTCGTTTTGCTGGGGGGCATGGTTATATTATCATTGTCGAAGATTACTTCACAAAATGGGCTGAAGCGATGCCTACATATCAGTTGATGGTAAAACGGTTGTGCAATTTCTCTTCAATCATGATATTTCTAGGTTTGGAGCACCTCAAACCATTGTCACTGACCATGGCTCCCATTTTCATGATTATATGATGGTTGAGCTAACTTCTAAATTGAGCTTACATCACGATGGCTCAAATCCTTATTACCCTCAGGCCAACAACCAAGTTGAAGTGGTAAACAAAGTTTTAGTTACTATGCTTCAGCACACCATTGGGATGCACAAATCCGATTGGAATCTCATGATTTTTTCACATCTATGGGCCTACTGAACCTTGACCAAAGACGCAACTAGATTCACACTTTTCCATCTAGTCTATGGTCTAGAAGCTACCCTACCGATTGAATGTGAAATTCACTCACTGAAATTGGCTATCAAATTACTCCTTGATACCTTGCCTCAAGAGGAGGATCTCCTATATTTGGAATGACTAGATGAAACTTGCCATCTCACTGCTTTAGTTATCGAAGCACAGAAAAAGAGAGTTAAATCCCATTTTGATCAGTCGATCTCACCTCTTGCTTTTCTGATGTTGATTTGGTCTTGCTATATGACCAAGCTAATGATAAGCTAGGGGTAGGAAAATTCGAACCCATGTGGCATGGGCCCTATATTGTCAAGTGTATTACAAAAAGGGGCCTATGATCTAATTGATTATGAGGGTCATACTTTGGACAAACCCCACAATGGGTTGTACCTCAAAAAGTATTATGCGTGAGTCATCTCGCATGGTTACTTATGTACATAAGTGTTTTATTCATTTTTGTGTAGTTTGGTTTGGTTTATTTTCTCAAGCAACTTTCCAGCTTATTATGTCTTCAAATGCTTTGCAGAAGTCTGTGACTCCTTATGTCGGTTTCGCTGATGGTGCATGCCGTAGTGCCCAAAATTTATCATCCCATGCATGGGCTATTTATGACCCTCATGGTGAGTTGATTGATCTTCAAGGTATTTGTTTTGGTCCAACAACTAATAAAATTGTTGAATATAGCACAATTCTCGAACTCTTGTCAGTTGCTATTTATCTTGACATTTGAGAAATGGTTGTAAACCTTGATTCACAACTTGTTGTTCTTCAACTCAATGGGCAATATTTTGTCAGAAACGCTCAATTATTGAGAATATATTTGCATATTCATCTCTTGGAAAGATATTTTGATTATATTGTTGACATTATGATACAGGTATGACACAAGTGTTGTCCTTGATGGCAACTTCCTCAGATGAAAGATCATAGTATATCAGGTAAACAACAAGAATGAAGAAAGAAAGGTATACATAGGTTCACTATATACCAAGTTGTGTATACACGTAGGTTCACTATATACAAAGGCATGTATATCGTACACACACACTTTCATAGAAGGAAAGGCACGTACATGTTGGAAAACTAAGTTTTCGTTCATGGTATTTGGTCCATGGTATTTTGGTATTGGTCCATGGTATTTGGTCTAAGGTATTGACCCCAGGTATTGGGTCCAAGGTATTGGTCCTACGTGGTTTTGGACCATGGTATTGAGACAGGCCTAAACCTATATAACGAGAAGAAGATCATTAGGCCAAAAGTGCAAGTGTGCAAGTGATGAATATCTGATGAAGTGTGAGATCTAGTATGTAGGTTATGGGTATGTGATGCTTTGTCAAGGATCTACCTATGTGGTGAATGAAGGTTGATGGACCAGAATCATGAAGTAAAATGCATTATCATTATATGGTATGATCATGAATAGTTTAGACCTGAATCGTGACGCTAGTTCAACATAGCCAAGTAGTGTATACATTATGAGATTTGATATTTAAGGTTGTTGTTGGTTCTAGTGGTTGTTGCAGGGTTCTGGGTTCTGCTATGTGTTCTAGTGACTATGGATTTCAGTGATTCAGTAGTTGGGAGATTAAAAGATTGATGATGCAGATATAGTTGATGGTCATATTGCAGTGGTGATTGATTTTGTATTGATGTATACAGTCTAAAAATTTATGAAACGTGTTCCTTGGAAGACAAGAGAAGGTCGTAGCCTTCTGTAGGTCGACGCCTACATACTAGTAAATATATCGGCTAGTACAAAAGCTAGGGGGTTGTAGTTCGCTTCTAGTAGAAGCTAGAGAATGAGAGAAATTTGTAGCCTTCTGTAGGTGGGTGCCTGCGTACTGGTATGAGTCTGCACCAGTACAAGGTTGTAAATAGTTTTTTCTTAACTTAAAGAAAACAACAGCAGGTGGTTTTTGTCCCGCATTGGGTTTCCACCTTATATCATGGTGTTCATGTGTGTGTCTTATGTGTGATGATCTGTTCTATTTTTACTGCACCTGGTTACTATTTATATGGTTAATGAAGTTTTGATATGATGAATTAACTGAATCATAAGTTTTCTGAATATACCCTAGTTGCATTAAACACAATTGCGTGTACACGCGAGTTCCCTTAACTGAAGTGGCGTATATGAATTTGAATATGGAAATGAAAAGTTACTGATTTGATAATACTGATTCAACACCCCCCCTCCCTCTCAGTATTATTTCCAACAATTGGTATCGGAGCAGGTCCTTGAGAAGAAGCTTGATCGCTTGAAGGAAGATCCATCATCATGAGTAATCAAGAAAGAGAGGGATCCATAAAACCACCAATCTTTGATGGGAGCGATTTTGTTTACTGGAAGACAAGAACCAAAATCTATCTACAATCACTTGGAACGGATATTTGGGAAATCGTAAAAGGAGGATATACATTTCCATCAACGATTCCTACAATATGACAGGTAGAAAGAAATAAGAAATCAATGCCAAAGCTGTTACTATCTTATTAGAAAGTTTGTCAAAATCGGAGTTTGTTAAGGTCATGTAGCTCAAATAAGCCAAAGAAATATGGGACAAAATCATTCTAAGCTATGAAGGAGATGCTCAAGTAAAATGTGCTAAGCTTCAAACTCTCAAAATTCAGTATGAAACTCCTAATATGCATAGTGATGAAAGCATAGCTAATTCCTTCCTACATATAGATGAGATTGTCAATTGTATGAAGAATTTGGGTGAAGAAATTAATGAATTTGTCTTAGTTGAGAAAGTTTTGAGATCCTTGTCTGCTAAATTTGAACCCAAAGTGTCTACCATAGAAGAAAAGCAAGATATGTAGAATATCACTATGATGCAGCTTCACGGAATCTTAACTGATTTTGAAATGATAAAAGGAGGACCATTAGATATGAGAGAAGCCACATTTAATGTATCAACAAAGGGAAAACAAAAACTCAATGAATCAGGATACATTTCAGAAGAAGAATATGAGGTAAATTTTGTCAAGAATCTTCAACGGGGATCTGGAAGGTTCAAAGGTAAGCTACCATTCAAATGTTTTTCTTGTGGTAGAGTTGGTCATTACGCTGCTAGATGCCCTCATAACAAAGGAAAGATGTCTGAAGAAGGTAACAAAAGTTATTATACTCATGATAATAGTGATGACTCATCCAATAATGACGAAGATAATCAAGAAATTAAACTTCTCATGACATATGAAAATAATGATGTAGAAAAAGAGGAAGTTACCAGGTTAAAAGTTGAGCTGGAGACAGTAACCAGAGTAAGGGAGCAGCTGCAGGATGTAGTAAAAGAATAGAGCATAACAATCTAGAGACTTGAATCTAAGATCCTCTCTCTAAAAGAAGATCTTGAAGAATCAAAGAAGCAGAATGAAGAAGCTCTTAAAGAACAAGAACATGAAGTGCTTGAATTAAGGCAACAAGTGGAAGAAGGAATAAAAGCTGAAGAAGACATAAAGAAGCAATATCTGGAAAAGGAAGAACAACATAAGGTTGTGGGAAATATCTTAAAAGGAAAATTAGAAGAAAAGTATAAACTGTTACGATTTCAAGACAGTACTAAAATTTTGGATGATATTCTTAGTAGTCAAAGATCCCCTACTATCAAAACTATTCTTGGTTTTTATGAAACTATTGAAAGTGAATCTAGCTCACAGGGTGAGCCAAGGAACTCTAATACAAAACCTGAAATGCTCAACAAGGAGATAAGAGATCAACCCCAACAACAACCAAGGAAACTAATTTTTCAAAGAAAATCTTTTGCTCCTAACTATGGAAGTGATAGATGATTATTTCCTCCAATGAATAATGTTGAATGTTATGAATGTCATAATATTGGACATGTTGCAGCCAGATGCAGAAGTAGAATGGTTCAAGACCATCACATAGAAAGATCATCACGTTCTAGGTACTTTAAGGGACATTTTTTTTCTTGCAATATGTTTGGTCACAAAGCTGTTGATTGCAATAAAAGGAATATGAAACGTGTAAGATGTTATGCATGTAAAAAGTTTGGACATAAAGTAAGGGAATGCAGGAGCAAAATTCGGACACCAAAGCAAAAGGAGCATACATCATCTCAATCTCAGGTATTAAAGAAGACAGAATTAGTGTCAAAAATATGTGGCATAACTCAATTAGCAGACATAACAGACCTAGGGGAAGCTGAAAGTATAAACCTTCAGTATTCCAATTTGCATAAGTAGATATGACGAAGAGAAGTCACATATATATGCGAGTTAAAGGCTGCAGAGTCACGTATATGGAGCTCTGAAGAAAAAGCAACATAACATCAACATGAATACATTAACAAATGCATTGGATAATTATGTGTTAGACAAACATTTCACAATATGTGAAAAACATGAACATGAGGCATATGAATACATTAACAAATGCATTGGCTAATTATGTTTTAGACAAACATTTACACAATATGTGAAAAACATTGTATCATAGTAAACAAGAAATATAACATATATATGTCAATAATCTTTGAGTATAATGCACCAAAATCCAAAAAATAATATATGTGTTCCAAGTACATCCATGGTTTGCAGGCCTCAAAATTGTAAATGCTATCTACAGACTACTCTGTGGGATGCTCATGATAGCATGTTATTTCTCACACTACACGAGTCAGTAATCGATGGATATGATCTGACATTTCCACCATGTTCCGCTGATAACAACGAGGAATATCCTTGATCTATGCATACTCCAGAATCCCTCTTGTTAGGTTATCTAGATTTTGAGTGATCTCCTCTTCGTTTTCAACTCCTTCCTAGTAAGGAGCGACCTCGAATTGCAAATCCACGTGTCTCGCTATTGGGGACATCCTTGCTAGTCTCTTTGGTCGAACATCTGCAATTACAAGGTCAAGGTGTAATGAATACATATATGAAAAAATAATAAAAAACAAAAACAAAATTGTTTTTCTCACCTCCATCATCGAACTCCTCTCCCTCTAGGAGTGGCATGTTAGGATCACCATGGAAGTCAGTCCCACTGTATGAACAATCCTCCATGATGATCAGTTGTCATCTAAGCCATACAAAGAAGGTAGGCTTGTAAGAATTTTGTTGGCCCCCTCCAGATCTGGGCATCAACTCGCTCTATTGAACCATCCTTGGATCTCGTGGTACTGGGGGGTTCACCTCCACCATCTATTAATGGAATAGTGGGATTCATTCCAAGAAGAAGGTTACTAGGATAGATCCATATCCAAGTTGCCTCAAATTCCCTTATTTGCATTTGAATAGTTGTTGCTTCATGTTTACTTTCATTGCTTCCGCTCAACTAATACAGTCCACAACATATTGGAAGCGAGATTTGTTGGACTCATGAAGTGCTTGAGCCCCAACTACTTGGTTGATTGTCAAAAGTATCACCTTCAATAGAAGATCATTTATTGTCATAATATCTATCTTTCCACTTGTAGATTTTAGAGCTCCTGAGCAATGTTGGGAAAGGAGCGCATTTACGCTCCCCGCAATAGGCCTGCCTCCATACATTTGGATTGGTTCCCCTATGCGAGATAGTCCAGTAATGAAATAAATATTTGAAGTCTCCAACTCCATCTCTTGGTCATGAATCATGAATACCTCCCATTTGATATCCCATAGATTGATTAGGTACTGCAGTAGTTCAGGTTGAGCCCATAGGCCTGGTGTTAGAAAGAACTTGAGGAGCCCATAGTTCCTCCATGCATCAAGACAATCTAGATCCTCCAAGGCCATTTTTTATGTTCTTTCCACTCAATCACCATTTTCTCGCCTTGATTTTCCTAAAAGCACCCCACATTTAACTCAACATTAGTCCTTGAAAGGGAAAATTTTGGTTTGAAGTATTGAGTTTGGGAAAAAGGTGAAAAATTGTGGTTCTTTGCACCGATACGAGACCCTGTGTTAAAAGCCAATGATCGGTGCAATCTCGTGCTCGAATCCTGCGCCGACCATTAGCAATTTTTTTGTTATAAAAAGCCCCTCAAATCCCCTGCAAAGGCAATTAAATGTTCAAAAAACAAGTATCAATGCAAAGAATAGGGCCACGAATCTTACCTACAATGAACGGTTCGATGATCGAATTTCTAGATCCGCAGCACTCTGTTCCTGAGGATCTAGGTCAAAGTGGGTAAAAAACTGCTCAAATGAGGTAAATGAGGTAAATGGTAAAAGTGTTTTACTTTTTTCCCTTTTTATAGACTTTTGACAATATTTTAGGGTTTTAAAAGTACTTTTTTAATCATTTTTTCCTTAGAAATGGATAATGTGTTTGCTTCTTATGCAACGACATATGATGGGTTGTTGGTGATGATGCAAAACTAGAGTCATATTTAAGCTATTTTCCCAACTCGTAAAAAATGGAAATTAAAATATTGCCGAGTATTTTTTCCTTTTTAACTCATTGAAGTAAATAAAAACAAGGAGTCTGCTTTAAGCTCTTTTTTGATTCTCAAAGCACGAAAATATTGTTGAGATCTTATCATTTTGACATCGTAAACGGTTTTGAAACATCGTTTATCCAGTATCTATTTACCACTTTTTCGGGTTGGGATAAACTATTTATGAAAAAGGTACTCCTCGATTGACATGGCCAAGAGGTTCTCTTGAGTATTTCTTTCTACCATTTTGGGCTCGAGAGACAACTTTACGAAAAGGGATTTTTTTTTTCGTGTCTTTTTCAAAATCTCTAAACGTGAAAAAGATAACGATTTTTTCCTTTGTCGAACTCATTAAAATTTAATGACATCGGATTCGTCGCCATGACGGGCATGAGCTTCTCCTTCCTAGGGTTCGTTAATCTTACTAGGTCAGATCCATCTTAAGGATGGACTTACATTACAAGCATATGATATCCCCTTCAAGCTTGTGATGAAAAATAATTGGTGTACCTGCCAGGAATGGTGGGGGAAAATGGAAAATTTTTAGCAGTTGTGTTGGCAGCTTTTCACTCTTGAACATGACACTCTTTTGCTTCGTGTCAGGTTGGGATATCCTCACTTCATCATTAACCTTCTTGGGTTTGGGTCATTCACCTTTTTTCCTTTCCATTTTATCTTTGCCAAGTCATCATGACCTTTGATCCTATGGATCCAAAAAGATGCTAAACTTTGGAGTCGTGTCGCCGATATGTTCAAGAGTTAATCCTTCTGTAGTTTACACTCATTCCTCATTCTCTGTAGCATCCATAATCATTGCATCCCCTTTTTCTTGTGTCAATGATGTGGGATACATCATGGCCCTCCTTTGACAAGGTCACTTCTTGTCAACTTCAGCTCATTATTCGAGAAGTTGGCCAAGAGACTCCCTTCCAATACCTTAGAGCTTGCATGCCCTAATGGCAAGTTATTCTCACTCAGCGACATGTTATCATCATTGGCTTTCAATCAAGTGACTTCACGGGTGTTCAACCTTAGATCCTTATTCACACTCTGTCAATTGTGCTACTGGTACCTTGAGAGCAACTGTCATTATTGGCGGTTTCTCTCGCGCTTGTTGATGGTTCACATCATTGACCATAATCAAGCGAACTTCTAGCGTGTTTGACTTCGACACATCTATTCAAATGTTAGAATTTTTACTTTGATCAGGTCGTGTTGGAGTGCAAGACCCTAGGCTCAAGTTACAAAAGTCTAGGTTGAGAGGTGATGTGTCATGATCATGCTTATATACATGTCTCTTTCAGATAGATGGCTGCAACCATACCATGAGTCTGTTATATGTGATCCTTCTCATTTTTGGATGGCTGTGACCATAACTTGGGTTAGATATGATCCTTCTTACTGGATGGCTATACCCATACCTTAGATCCATTTACATGATATTTTTCTGGATAATTGCATCCATACCATGATTCATGTATCTTTTATCAGAGATTTCAGCGATGTATATGTATCTATGCTTTCTTGCAAGTTTTCCAATGACAGTTTTCGGTTCCATGCATCTACTCATAAAGCATTTCACTCCTCACTCTTGTTTGGCCTTCATGCTTTAGGGGGCATCTGTTATACATCATTTTGTCACTATCCTTGTACTCTCGTTCCTCAATCCTGGAGTACCTCTACAGTGAACCTCATGTGTTTTCCTATCATGAAGAACATGTCTTTACATCACCCTTCATTTGTAGAACATTTCCCTCTTACATCATTTCCAGAGAATATTCCTTCAAAATCAGTTTTAAAGGACGACGTTATCCCTCAGTTTCTTCCTGCACCGATTTTCAGAGTTTAACACTGAGCCCAATGCCGATCAACATTGGTTTCCATCCATTACCTACACCGAACCTCTTTCGGAAAGTTTTTAAAAATGGAGTCAAAGCTTCCAGTTCTAGAAGCTTTGTGAATGGAAGTCTGGAAAATGGTTAGTTGCGATAGAGCCCAGAGAGACTGTT
>APFE030991744.1:51516-62609 GCA_000404065.3 Pinus taeda | reverse complement strand
GAAATGTGCTTGGAAATGCATTGCTGACCTCTTGCCATTTCAGCTTGATGTCATTGTCTAGAAACATCTTGGTATCTTCATAGATCGGTAGACTCGTAGACACTCACTCAATTGCTGCTCCAGTCACACTTCCGTCAGTGTCCTTTGATCCTGCTCTCTTGGAGGCCATTGATCCTGAACTGCTAAGAGGCAGACAAACACCTACAAGCTTCGGAGACAAAGCGACATGCATGGCAAGAAATCTGCTAGTGAAAACCAAAGGAAACTTGAGGAAAGACATGCAACATACCTGGGGATTGATTGGAAAAGATTGTACAATTCCTTCTAGGAGGTTGCCTGATTGGCTACCAGAACTACGCAAAAGGTAGTTTTGGAGGCTACCTGACTACTAGAATTGTGCAATACGCAATCTAGGCTGGCTGACTCGCTGCTCAAATTGCGCAATACACATGTTCATCTAGAAATGGTTGCAAGCTCAGTGACTGCATTGCGCAATTTTCTGGGCCAACAATCACTGTTCCTTAGAATTGCGCAAAGAAAGCCTAGAGGACAACTTGTAGGCAAAAATGCACATTTCTTGAGAGGAAGATAGAGCCTTCCTTCTCAAGGTTGCACAATGTTGTCTTGGTGAGGTGGAGTTTAGGCTAAGGTTGCTCAAACTCGTTGATAGACAATTGAAAGCAAATGTGATTGTGAATGCATGGCAATACTGAGTGTAAGCAGAAGGAAATGATTGTGCATGCAAACAATGAATGAAATATTTAGAAAACATAACATCATGAATGTGGGTGAAGCGAGTCGCTGAATTAACGATCATTCGTGCAAAACATTTTCATGCATGTTACAACAGTGAAATGCTAATGAAAACTAAAACGGTGCTAGTACAAGCTATTCTACATGTAAGGGACAACAAGCATTCAAAGAACTCAAGAAAACATCACTTGCACATGTGAAAACAAAAAAAGCGCAAAAATGATGCAAAATACAAGTTAAAACCACTTACTTGTGAATAGGTGAGATGGATGTGTCGAAGAGTCCTGGATGTGATGTGGGATGTCAAAGCTCCAAGATCAATGTGAAGAAATGAGCTATGAAGCATCAAAAAAATAAGTTTGAAGCTCATGACACGCATGCCACAAATCTATGAAAAAGCGACACTTGGAGGATTGATTCTGAAATGATCTTTGCATGTAACCTCTAACTGCAAAAAATAATTCCCTAAAATCTAGGGATGCTTTTTGCATGTTTCTTTTTCTATTCTGGGAAAAAGCAGCCCATGCATGCAAGTCAAATTTCTTTGGTCCCGGTTGGAATTGGTCAAACCAATTGCACATGCAAGAGCATGTTCAACTGCTAGGAAAAAATGTGCATTTATGGGAGGGAGTTCTCTTGGCTTCCTAGGAGATTTGTGCAATTTCTAGACAGAGAAGCTAACTGTTGCCCAGGATTGTGCAATTCCTAGGTTGAGCAACCATGCTGGGAGGAATTGTGCAATTTTCTGAATGAAGCTTTACTGGCAGATTTACATAATTCTAGAGCCCAACAGGCTGCTAGAGAGAATTGCAAAATTTTTGGAGGGAAGGCTGGTTTCTGTCCAGAATTGCAAAATTTCTTGAGGGAGCTGCTCAACCTGCAACTGGACCAAGTCCGGAGAAACAACCTGTGAGGGGATTACAACAAGCTTTGATGGACAGGCTATCTATCTGCAAGAAAACCACTAAAGCTTGTGTACTTGATGAAGCAAGACATGCCGCTATGAAAGGTTGGTAGGGAGGCTCCAAAACAAAGCTAAGGAAAACTTTTGGAGGATGGTTGTAGCCGCTACAACACTTGGCGACACACTGGTAGAATTCCAGCTCTCTTAATGGACCTTGTTTGTGAAAAACAAGTCTAACACCTCCAGAAGTATTGTTCAGTTCTTAGTTCATCTTGGTTTAACACTAGCCTGATTGTAAGATGTAGCATCTGTTGAGCACTTGCTCGATTGACACACATTTCAAGCCAAGGCAACACAGTTGTTTCAATTGGGGTTGAGGGGTATATTGGTGCACAAGAAGTATAGTTATCAGAGTCTTAGTTTCATCTTTGGTGTTGCTCTGCTGCTAGCAGGCCAGGATAGTACCTCGACAAAGTCATGCAAGAACATAAGCATCTCTCCGCTGCTAGTGAGCTTGGTTAGTACTTTGACGGAATTACTTGCATCACCTCTCTGAACAGGAAGCCTTTCTCTTCTTTCTCCTTATTCATTTTTAATTTTTTTAATTTTTTCATTTTTTGTACTGTGCAGAGCACTTATTCATTTTAGAGGCAGAAGAGGGATCCCGACTTATGGAGAGAATAATAGGTTGTTCCTTTAGATAAGTAGTTTATTATATACCTCTGACGTGCTTGTTAAGGTTTTCCCCCTCACCTTACTCTACTTGATTGAGCTGACAAGGGCTAATCCAAAACAATCAACTAGAGTAGGTGACACTAGTTAGCACGCAAGCATTGTGTTTTCACCAAGGTTCACTTCGAACAATACGTATTTTCCATTGACGTATCATGGAATAAAAGTAACAAGTTTTTCAAATAGAGGCAAGATGACAGATAACCAAGTAGTGATAGCTACACAAGGCCTCTTGTACTTTACCCAGCTTGTTTCAAGAGTCATATATGGTTTCATGTGAAACTAACCTAAGAACATAACAAGAAAACAAAAAACAAAGTGAAGCAGAAGCAGAAGAAAATGTGAAAGCAAGGTAAGAAATCAAGCAGGAAAACAAACAAGCAAAGAAACTAAGCAAACAAAATGAAAGCAAGCACTACACCTACTCCTAAGCTAACGTGCATGATCTTGAGCACGTGAAGTGATATTTCCAATGTAGCCATTGGCACATTGGTTGACCCATGTTGGTGAAGGCTTGGTTTGCAAGTAACCCGGTTGTGCGAACCTGCAAACAAGAAAGATATAACAATGAAGACAAACACACTTCATATTTAAAAGTGTCCACGAGACATAAGTGAGTGTAAGTACATGACATATGGTCTGTGGACTTTTCATGGTGTTGTGTGACACTGCGTGCAGCTCTGAAGCATATGCATACTCTTGACTGTGGCATGCAAGAAACGAAGAAAAAAAGACAACTTGTGTCGTGCACGTGTGCTTGCAATGTAAGATTCCTCCAATGCATGAGCGATGGGATCGTGAAGTTCGAGTGGAGGAAGAATGATTCGTGTGTGAAATTGATCTTCAATGCATACAGATGAGTGATGAGGAGCCTCGGGTGATTGAACAATTTCCTGATCAGAAGTGAAACCAACCTCAGGGCAGCGAGGGCCTGACATAACCATCAGCTCGGGCTGAAGTTCCTCGATAGTCTAGGGTGTTTCAACTTCATCATCAGATAGATCATAATAAAAAGGTGGCTTTGAAAGATCAACTGTAATAGAATCATGATCGTGATCGAATATGGGAGTAAATGGATCACGACAGCCGTGATAAAAAAATCAATTATTTCATCGGCTTCCTCATGATTTGATGAATCAAACAGAGGGGTATATGAGAAGTGAACAAAATCATCCTCTGTGTTTTCAGAAAAGGAAAATGAAAGATCAATTGGATTTTCAAAGAATAACACATCCTCTCCATTTTTAGATGATGCACTGACATTCGGTGTGTCCTGTGAGTGATCACCAATGGGTGCATTCATAGATGAAGATACACATGCGAAACCATGGATGGCAGGTTCACCAAAGATGTTAGGAAGGAATGAAGGAGGCTCAGATAGAAGGGAGTCATCCTTCACTGAGTGTTAATGCTCAAGCTCCTAGTCACACACTTCATGAATGACAACACATGTTGGTTGTGCAACACCAAATCCGTCTGTGGCTTGTTCCTCATTTGCAACAATTGTAGAGTCTGGAATGGAAGAACACAAGACAACATCATTCGGAGGAAAATTCGAGTATGAAGATGGAGGTTGTGGTACGAAATGCATATGACAACTTGATGGAATCACAACCAAATCTGCGTGAAAATTAAGTGGAGTGATGTTAGGAGGATGTGATAGTTGAACAGATGTGTGAGCATGATCTCCTGCATCACTCTGCAATGGTGGAGATGTTTGATGAGGGGACGGCAGATAGTCACTTGTGACAGTGACTGTGTTCATCTATGATTACTTAGCTCCATCACTGAAGAATACTAAGCGAGGCTTGAGTTCAAACTTCTTCTTGGGATGAGTAGATTTCTTAAGATAGTACCCGAATTGGTCCAAAAGATAGAAAAATTTCATCTGGCTCTTCGAAACTTGAAACTGCAAATCACGGAAGCATTGCCAAAAATCCATGGGTGATTCATGCGGAGCCTTCCATTTTTGTAACAGTTTTTGGTCAAGATGTTCTGGATCAAAACGATAGAAAGTGTCTTCAATGAGGTCACAAAAGTGCTCAAGTGAGTGCACGTTGTCAGCGAATAGGTTGCACAACCATCGATGTGGGCATTCGTGAAGTGTGTATGCAAGTGGTAGACTTGCCTCTTTCTCAAGACATCCATCTTCCTCATGAAGCATGGAAAGAAAGTCATGTAAGAACTTAGGCCATGCCACTTCGCCTTCACCATCATACATGTATGTGGACAAGAGATCGAAAAACTCCCTTGTGATGGTAACATATTCGGCATGTGAAAAACATCATGGAGGGAGAAGAGTACAAGACTCCATGATAGATATGCAAAGTTCAAAACAGGACGAGAGGACACAACTTGTCATCTGGCCGTCCTTTTAGCACCAGAAATGTTAACGATGCTGGACCCACCAACATGTCATGGGATCTCCCCAGTAAGAAGCCCCAATTACACCTCAGACCGTTTGGTGTAGGAGTCCTAGCAGTGGGTCCTATGGTAATGCCTTGATCGTGATTTCACGCAGAGGCAAGTAAGATGTCCTTTTTGGTAGAAAGGGTGTGACTATTGCAATGTGTCAAAGAAGGTGCATGAGAGGTTCTAACACACAAAGAGTGAGGTGAGTATGCCCCTTGGAAACCTGTAATAGTACTTGGTTTGGAAGGGAAAACACAAGCAAAGATACATCACGAGTTGGAAAGCAAGATAACGAGCAATTCAAAGTGACGGTTAAACCAACTGGATATATGCAACAAGATTTATACAATTGCATACAAAATAGTTCATATACAAATGCATTATTTAAATAACATACATTGCTACAGTAACCAAAATAGTCCAACTACAATAACAACATATGCATGAAAATGTTGTGGCTCTGTTATATTAAGAAGTGTAAGTTCCAGTCATACAATACATCCATGGCCAACCACTAGTCCCAATAGTGGAACATTACAACCACAACCGCCTACTCCTCCAAAGAGATATACTAGCTCTGCACAGTGGAGAAGCCAAGGCGCGTTACAATATTGTCCAAGCTTTCTCTAAGATAGTCCCATTGAAGCTTGGCTGACCAAAAGCCTTTACAATGAGTTATGAGGGACTATTTATAGCAAAGGGCAGGGTGACCCTTGACATTCCCCTTTGTGACAATTCATCTACTTTGTGACAATTCATATACCCTCATGACTCTTCATCTACTCTATGACTATTACATCCAACTATCGACACTTGAACTTACACTTTACAAGACGTTACATTACAATGCACATGTACCCATTTGAGACAAAATGGTTTTAGAAAGCCATGCAAGACATCACTATGACTCGAACAACCATGGGAAATCTAACTCTTTGACATCCTCTCGATGATCAAATGTAGCAAACTGATGCTAAGATCGGTAGTTCGCAATGGTGTCTGTGTACTCCAAGGTGACATCTTTCTAGAACCCGATTATTGCCTCCATAGCATTTGGGTACACTAATCAGGCTCCTCTATCCAACTCGTCTGATAGCATGCACATCATTATCTTCAGTGCATCCAAACCAACAACATACTTGTGCATGATCTCTGCACTGATTGGCAAGTCTGGGTTGGTGGCTATGTGCTTCAACTTGTCAAAGTACGAGTTAAGATCTAGTCGGACCTGTGCCTTTGTCCTCGCTTAGGTGAGAGTCCCAATAGATGGGATTGCTTGTGCGGGCACCACAAAATCCATACTCTTGAATACACATTCATGGGAAGCCTGTAGACTAGTGACAAGCCACAAGAGCTCTTCATAGTTCCAGATATGACTCCGGATGCATGCCTTCAGCTCGACCGCTCTAGGTTTCATCATCTTAGGTAAGTGAAGCGGGGCTCCCTTGTATCTCATTGTCCATGTTTGCATGTAATCAATAACAACATGCATGTTCAGAAAGATACTTGCTCTTCTAGCACATCGTTGTTGCCATCCATTGAGATGGACGATTGCCTTATGCATAGTACCAAACTTGGAATACAACGCCTGCATGAATGTGTCATGGGATAACACTTCATCTAGTATTGCCTTCTTCAATTGTGCTCGAGCAGATGTTGTAACCAATTCTCCACCCTTCTTGGTCGTCTGTAGCTCCTTCGCCATTCGCTCATTCTAAGCTATTAGAAAGTGAACACTCGAGCTAGTGGCTTCAACATATGCTCTGGTAGCATCAGCCAATGCTGCTGGATGTTTGTGCACATCAGAAATGATCACTCGTTCCTCATACTGCACAAGAGATGCATGATCTTCTGATGTTGTCACTCTGTGAGATTGCACAAATCTGTGTTGAGACTCGTCGAATGAGATGTTGTGCATCTCTCCTTCTGGTTGATCTCCAAGGAGCTCAGTGTCTCCTTGGTTTCCTAGGACTTGCTCATCTTCTGGATGCGGTGAAGTTGGTAAGTCGACCTCTTGGTAGTGAGGCATGAGGTTGGTGTCTTGCTCATTCCTGCCACTCCATATCCATATCCATTTGTTTAAGTGCTTGCTCTATCTCCTGAGTGAAGTCCTGCTCCTGTGATGGTTCACCTTGTTAGCCTGATGCCAACTATTCTAATGAGTCCACTTCTTGTATGGGCACTGCTTCATCCATCTGTACAAGTTTCACTCCCTGTTATACCTGTTCTTGTTGCGCTTACTTCTCCTGTCTGCACAACTCCTGTTCCTTCCAGAATTGCTCCTTCAACCCATGCAACTCCTTCTTCATTTCCTCCATTCTCCATTTGTCTCTTTGCCTTTTCATGTTCTGCTTTTCATGCTACTTCCTCTTCGCCTCTATAGCCATAGCTTCTTTCTCCACAAGTGGATCTGCTCGGAACTTGCAACTTTTCTCTTCCTCCATGTGATCAACAATATTCCTCTTGCCCTTGTCGCACACTAGTATGTTCACCTCTGCTGCTACTGTTGCTTCTGGCACTCTCCGAGATGCTACTTCACATTGCTTCGCTAACCATTCCACAGTGAATTTGTCTAGTTCATTGAGTCTGGAGGAGTTGTAACAGTATCTCCATGGGTCCTCCTCTGCCTAATGACATGCCCCGTGGATCCAGTTGAACTGTACTCTCGTGTAGTGATCTTTCACAAGATAATGTGGGTCATACAAATTGCAAGTTCATAGGTCGAATGGATACTTCTTCATCTGCTCTACTTTGACATCCACATTCTTGAAGCTCCGGATCTCGTATAACCCAATGCGCAACAGAAGAGCGGGACAAGGTGCATTCTTCTTCCAGTGCAACCTATCTGTCCATCCTGCCGAGATGTGATATGCTACTTCTTGCATGACAAGTATGTCTAAGGAAAACTTTGATAGAACATGCAGAGGATTCTCCATGTTGTACATCTGTATGAAGGTTCCAGACAGTAAGGCACACCAATTAGCTATGTCTATCAATGCCTCCATTACTACCTTTGACATGCAGGGTGGATCCTGTTCGAATATCATCTTGAAAACCGAGGTGACAAAATGATTGAATAGCCATGTGATAAGTCCTCTGAAGCTACATTTGGACAACATCTTAAAATAAATGTTCATAACAGTCTTTATCAGAGTCCATGCCTAGTACAAGCCTGAGAACTCCTATTGGGCACAAATTGCATCCAAGATGTAGGCATACATGTAGATCTCTACTTGCATACCTTTGGGCAGCTATGGAGCCCTTGTTACCTATTCCTTCAGCTGATGAGCTGACATGCTAGACCAGTTACATGCTTCTCCCTCTTTGGCTAGTTGGTCTAGTGCGATCACCCAACTCTGTGGGAAGGTTTCTGTGCTTTCTTGGCCATAAAGTCAACATGCAAAAATGACCAAGCATTGATATGCCTTCCACAGTATCTTCGTCTGGTAGACCTGGTTGGTTGTCATCCTAAATTTAGCCATCTCATTCACCCAGTTCTTCAAAATGTCTCTGGAGTTGGCATTGCTGCTAGGTAACTTGAAGGGAGTATCCATGATGATCACTAGCTTCGACATATGATACATCTCATCATAATCTTGTGCCCTGAAGTTAGAAATCTCCATCCCGCTGACACTGCTCATTGTCATCGTCTTAGGATCAATGTGCGAGATGATCCAGTGTATCATGTCTGCGCATGGGAATGTGGGTTATCTGCGTGCAATCCGTTACAAGCCGGACTTGTGGATGTTCACATATACCTCGCGGTCTTCGAGGTGTTCCCCAAATGTGCCTGGAAATGCATCGTTGACCTCTTGCCATTTCAGCTTGATGTCCTTGTCTAGAATCAACTTGGTATCTTCATAGATTGATAGACTTATGGACACTCCCTCAACTCCTGCTCTAGTTGCACTTCCATCAGTGTCCTTTAATCTTGCTCTCTTGGAAGCCATTGATCCTAAACTGCTAAGAGGCGGATGAAATCCTGCAAGCTTTGGAGACAAAGTGACATGCATTGCAAGAAATCTGTCAGTGAAAACCAAAGCAAACTTGAGGAAAGACATGCAACACACTTAGGGATTGACTGGAAAATATTGCACAGTTCCTTCTGGGATGCTGGTTGACTGCCTACTAGAACTGCGCAAAAGGTAGTATATGTTGTCTGGGAGGCTGACTAACTGCTAAAACTGTAGAATGTGTAATCGAGGTTGGCTTATTAGCTTCTTGAATTGTGTAATGTGTAATTTTAGCTGGCAATGGTTGCAGGCTCAATGACTTCATTGCGCAATTTTCTAGGCCAATAGTCACTGTCCCTTAGAATTGTGCAAAGCAAGTTTGGAGGATAGCTCCTGGGTAGAAGTGCGCATTTCCGGAGAGGAAGACAGAGCCATCCTTCTCAAGATTGCGTAATGTTGTCTTGGTGAGACGAAGTCTGGGCCAAGGCCACCCAGACCGGCCGACAGGCAACTGAAGACAAATTTTATTGTGAATGCATGGCGATACTAAGTATAAGCAGAAGCAAATGAGCATGCATGCAAATAGTGAATGAAAGATTTAGAAAATGGAACAGCATGCATGTGGGTGAAGCGAGTTGCCAAATCGACAACCATTGATGACCCCCAAAAATGGGTAATTATATGGGCTCGTTTTTCCTCTTAATTCGACTTAATCCACCATTCTCATTAGTTTATTGCATGTTTTTAAATATATTTATGCTAATAGAGTGAATTGGGTTAGTCATTTTGCCATGTAGTCTAATGTGTGCGTTATGCAGATTTTATGGTCAATTTTGGACAAAGTCAAGGGATTTATAAGAAAATGGCAGCAAATACTCGAGGAAAACAGGGGGGAGGATTTGTAGGGGGGTGTCTCCTTCATTTATGACCCCTTTCCTTGAATACTCCATCAACAACTTGTAGCACAAAGGTCCACATTGATGCATCCAAGGGGCAACGGAGAAAGTAAAGAAGGATTGTTGTTTATCTCTAGTTCTGGGAAGCCAAGCTCCTTGATTTTAGGAGGACTGTTGGAGGACTCGATTTTTATAAATAGGGGGGCTTAGAGCCTCAGTAGGTTAGCTAGTCATTAGTAGAATTTTCGCACTTTTGTGTAGCACTTGTTCAACTCATTTCCGAGTTTCTTTTTTAGATCAATTCATGTAATGTGACTATTATTTTTTATAATGAAGATGAAATATTTCTTGAGCTCGTACTGATCTCTTTCAGGGGGCTGAAGCTCTTGGGTTAGGGCCCAACCCAAGCTGCCCAACACCTCTTGCTTTGTACTTATATTTTTTTTCTTCAGTTCATACGTTAATTTATGTCACATAGATTCATTTTACTTTGTTTAGATTAGGTTGTTTTTGATGGTTTGCATAGTTGTTTTTGTTTCAGTTGCTCAAGTAGGTTAATGCAGTGACAGAATAAGATTCAAAAAGGCCAACAGTAAGCCCTGATCTCCTTTCTCCCTTTCTGGAACTATGATTCGAGGTCAAGGCACTACTGTTGCCACCAAAAACACAGTTTTGCTCTCCCATGCAATTTCTTGTGATGACTTGGTTTGGAAAGATTAATGTATTGCTTCAGATTTAGTTGCCTAGATCATTTATTGTTATTTTACAATAGATCTCCCTACTCGCTTTTCAGTTCAAAGGTTACTGTTCAGCATTTTCTATTTGTAGGTCAGAAATTAGGTCAAGCTAGATAAATTTCTATTTTCATGGTATAGTTAGTCCTTTCTTTGATCATTTTTTGTAAGTAGATGTGTAGATCTCTTGTAGGACTCCTCAGCTCACCGTTCATCGATAAAGTAGCCAACATCAGCTCACTTCTCACAGATTCCCCAAGTCATTCGCAACATTTCACCTATCTGCCATTTGAACAAATCCAACCATCATGTTCCCTCTTGATCTTCTTTGACAAGCTCCAGACACCTCAACACATTCATCTAGCCTTCAGTTACCCTTTTCCATCATTTTTCCACCTTCAAAACTTCCAAAAATAGCTCTTGGCCTCCTCCTGTAGATCCCCTGCAGCCTCCTATAGAATTCCCTGTAAGTAGTTTTTCGAACTCTAATTTCAATGGAAGTGTTCAGAAGGATACTAGGGGTTTCTTAGCACCTCTCCACACCTTCCTCCACCTCTACAAAAACCAAATCCATCTTCCTTCGCCACCAAACCTCTGTACAATCAAAGCTAGATAAATTACAAGCATAATAATTTCACATAAAAACACTCAAAAGCACAAAAAGATGTTTTCTTCTCATTTCTTTTCAGAAGTAGCTTGAATAAATGTA
>APFE030991744.1:23279-33680 GCA_000404065.3 Pinus taeda | reverse complement strand
TCCTGAGTCAATTCCTCTACTATTGATTCAGGCACCCATTCATCTTGATTAGCAAAGTGTTGTATTTGAGGGATTGGGAAATGCTTATAGGCTAGCAGCCTATATTTGACTCTCCTGGCACTGATGAAACATTCAGGGTCATAAGGGACCCACTAGAAGCTTCTCTTGAGTTTGAGTTGTTGTCCTAGTATTTGGTCAGCTTCTTGCCAACCATCTTTTTTGTTCATGACAAATGGGCCTAGGTGGTCCCTGAACTTCAAGTTGGCTTTCTTCTTGGCACTGTGAAAGTGTGTCAGATCAGAGTTTATAAGCTGTCTGTAGTACTCCAGGGCAAACAGCCTCATAGGGACATATTTTGGGAGCTTGTAGGGATAGAGCTCACAACCATAAATTCTGATGACAGTGTTGTTTTGGTACAAGTACCAATCACCAATTTTGTAGCTTCTGGATAGCTGCAAGATTTTCTGCATATCCTTGGACAATCTGATAGGAGGGGTCCTCTTTAAGAGGCATGTGACTGGATATACAAACTGATCAATCAATTCACAGTATGAGTAAGGGGAATTCTGGACTTGGTGGAAAACTGAAGACCAGAAGATCACAGACCTCCTCTCACCCTGTGAGTCTAGCTTCCTGATTGAGCACTAGAAGCAATCTGTTTGGTAGTATAAGAATAAATGATAGATGTATGAGGAATATTTGAATATTGCCTCCCTCTTCAGTCTTGTCAATTGATCATGTATCTTAATGGCAATGTACTTGGCATAATTGTATTTCATAGCAGGGGGCTTCACAAGGCTGTATGCAGAGAGCATGACCAGCACAGTTAGATCAACATGCTTGTTTGTAGTGAACCCCAGCACAGAGGTCAGCATATCTACCAGTAGCTTGCCAACCTCAATGAAATCTGCATAGGAAAAAGGAGGTGGCCCAGAAGGCTGGCAGTCTGCCTTCATGAATTTCCTGGCTATGGCAGCAATGTCTGTGCTAGAGAGTTTGGAGCCCTCATCTAGCAAATAATTCATGGAGAAGGGGTATAGCAGCTGGGTCTGCTTGTAATTTAGCATCTGGTTGATGGAATATGGAGTTATATAAAAGAGGATGCTCCCAGATGGAGACTTTACAGCCCTGAGTTTCTGGTCATAGTTCTCTTCACATAGGTGGATGACTTCAGGGAAAATGTTGACAGAAGGCAGGAAGTAGGTCGGCAGATTGGATTCCCAGATGCTATACAGGTCACTGTTGTCCAAGTGATTTTTTCTTAGTTGGCAATATGTTTGCAAGTGGCTTCTCTCTGCCACAAAGTCTGTGATGAGGGCATCACTGACCACCAGTGGCATAGCTTCTAGTTCTCTGTTAGGTGGATTTATGGGCACTACATCTAGAGCAGCTGGAGTAGCCATTGTCTTGTTTTTAGCTGGTGGCTTACTGTATTTCAAGCTTGATTGGAATGCTGAGGAAATGGCTTACTGATCTCTGTTTGCAGTGAGCAGTTTGGCAGTGCAAGGAGGCTGTCACAGGCTTAATGAATCTGTGGGGCACTCTGTTTTGAAGAACCAGAGTGTGTTTGAGCTAGTTAGCTGGTTATTTGCAGAGAATTCCTTTAGCAGGGGTGAGGGAACTGTCAATTCAGTCTTCTAGCCGGTAGCTTGGCTTCTTTAGTTGCTCTTTGCGGAAAAATGGTGAGTTTCACAGAGGGTCGCAGGTTTCTACGAGACTTTCGTCGCGCAGGGGTTTCAGTGGCTTTTTAAGTAAATTTCAGTGGTGAATTTGATAATGTGGGTCCTTTAGCTGAGTTCTTTAATCGGGAAAATAGGATTGCAAGGAGAATAGTGGACAAGAGAGGATGCCTGCGGCAAATACCTGGTTTTAATGGTGTATGAGGCATTTGCACCGGTCGAATTGGCTGAATTGCAGGTAGTTGGGTTGATAATGGAGGCGGCAGCAACTTTGGCGGATAGCTTTTGCTTTTTGACCATTGTAGGTTGAATTTCGCTTTTTGAGGAGCTCCGGGCATCGTAGAAAACAATGCGAAATAACGGTTATTTGATGCCTTTTTATGCATTTTTGGCATACTGCCGCCTTTTTGTGATGACGTCATCCTGACGTCATCATGGGCCCGGGTACGGATGGGTGACGTGGAGGATGACGTGGGTGCCCAGGTGGCAGTGACACGGTGGCAGGGTGGACTGGGTGACATGGTGGCCAGGGGTGACGTGGAGGCTTGGTGGCGGCAAAGCGAGGTGACGTCACGCTGACGGGGGCGTGACATCAGCGCGGGGGGAAGGGCGGTAAGTGGTCTCCCCGGCAGGGTCTAGGGTGGTAAGCGGTTTGGAGGGGGGGGGCAACGAACAGCGCAGGCGCCTGACGTGTGGCGGGGGTACGGCAGCAATACCACCCATCCCCCGAACGCAAAAGTTCGGGCAGCTCTGCTGGAAGATCGACCGCCCACCGTTGGATGGGCGGGGTGGAAGATCAGGCGGCGGGCGGTAAATTTGAGGTGACGGCGCGTTAGTACCGGGGGCCCGCCCAAATATTTAATTAGATTTTAATAAATCGGGCGCGGGGTGGGTTTAGAACATTAGGTTATGGGTTTTTCGGGTTAAAACACACATTTTATTAAATGTTTCTTATTTAAAACTTTATAATAAAACGGGTTTAGGGCGGAGGAAAGGGGGACAAAGGTAAATGAGGGCGGGGAATTTGATTTTTTGACCTTTAACCATGGTTTTTTTTGCCAAAACCCATAGTTTTTAGGATGATTGAGGGTTAATACTAACCCTTGAGGGGTTAATATTTCCCAAGGAAGGTATATAGCTATAGTGATAGGGGGAGGGTATTTATAGATATTTTTGGGGAAATTTTCAATAGATTGTAATAGAATTAAGGGAAGGGGGGAGTTAGGGAGCTAGATAATATGTTAGTGATTAATATGGTTTGTGAGGTGAATGAAGGGGTAAAGCCAAGTTTTAATAAGTGAAACTTTAACTTAGGATTTTGAAGATAAATGAAATGATGAAAAAAGATGTTTTACACAAAAAATGTGGCTTCTTTTCATGTTTGAATTCCATGGCTTGACCAAATAGTTTGTGATGCAATGAAGTGGGACTGGACACCTGAGCAGATCTCAAGGCCCTTGGGAGTGTTAGTAAAATGGAGTTTGGGGGAAAATGGGGAAGTTAGACATGCTTCCAATGCTTGTCCTCCACTCTTTGCTTTTGATGCCAATACCCTGAGTGGCATAAGTTCTTGCATTTAATAAGCTAATTGGTGATGGCTATTCATTTCTGCAGCCTTGCAATACTTACCCATCCTAGTAATCCTAACATTTTTTCTTCAAGGGTGGGTGCACTTGAATTAGCAGACCCTGATTGTCCTCTTTTTCTTTTGACTGCCCTCCTATCTAAAACCTACCCTTATTTCTTCCAAGGTCCCAGATTAAGTAGTTGGGAACCTTTATTTCTCTACCTAGCTAGTCATCTGCCAAGATTGAGCTGTTTGGTCAGGGAACATTCTCTATTCTGCAGTAAGCAATTTAACCATGGCATGGTTGAGTTTAGATTGTTGGGCCACCCATTAAGTGTGATTAGCAGCAGTATTTATAGAACATGATACTGCCAAATAAGCTAGTAGTCGCATTTTGATTGGCCACTTTCCTGGTCTTTAGTTTGGGGTTCATTTTCACTTTTCTCTTGACCACTTGATTTTCTTGCCTTTTGATTATTCTTTCAAGGCATACCCTCTTTTCATTTTTTAATTTTTTGTAGCATGTACACAAAATATGGAACCTTTGCAGCCTACAATGATGAATATATTTGGTCCTTCCATTGTCAATCATGAAAGATGAAACCTATTGGTATAGGAACCTAACAAATGGCACTCATCGCATCAGTTTCTATCTCTTTTTCTGCAAAAGTAGGGTTAGTTGGTTAAATTAGGGTTTTCTAGGGTTTTCCTTACCTTCCAGTTTTCTTTCTCTTTCTGCAAGTAAAATAGTCCTCGTAGAGTTAGCTTTCTTTCATCATAGTTAAAAGCTTATTTTGAGAATTCATAGAAGTTGGCTTAAGCTCTTAGTGATATTGCGCCAGGTGATCAAGTGACAGCCTGCAGTAAGTGTTAGTACTTGTGCATAGAACACTGTCGTTTCTAAGTTTGTTACGAACTACCAGGTTGATAAAAGTAAAGGAGGAAGCCCTAGGAGTTGTAACATTATTGCTGCAATACTGGTGCTCACCACTTTTTGGCGCTGTTTCCGGTGAAGCATTAGAGTATTTTGTGATTACTACTTTGCTTCTATTTTCTACTGCAACATTCTGCTTAGTAGTTTATTTCAGCAAAAGTAGAGTAGTTGTTCTTTCGATTTCTGCATTTCCTTGCCTTCATTTCAATTCCGCAATTTCCATTTTAGCAAAAGTAGAGTAGTCATGTCCTCACTTTCCTTTGAATTCTACAATTTCCATTTAAGCAAAAGTAGATTAGTCATTTTCTTGCTTTCATTTCAATTTCGCAATTTCCATTTCAGCAAAAGTAGATTAGTCATTTCCTTGCTTTCATTTCAATTTTGCAATTTCCATTCCAACAAAAGTAGATTAGTCATTTCCTTGCTTTCATTTCAATTCTACAATTTCATTTCAGCAAGTTCATTTTAGTTAGTTGCAATTTGTTTATTCAATCAATTTTAGTTTTGCAGGCACAAGCAGAAAAAAACAAAAATAACCCAAAAAGATATTTCCTTTCGTGCCTCGTAGGAGCAAAGATAATTCAGGGAAATTCCTACCCAACACCCCCACCACATCACAAAATCACGCTTCTCACTTCTTCGGTGGCAATGATCTAGAAGAACCTATAGGTGAACCACCAGAGATGCTCCAACTATCAATGTCATATGACAACTATCTCACCTGATGTTGGGGCACGTAATCTCTTTGAAATATCTAGACCTTGGAAGCCCTGTAGTCGATGTCCACATCAATGGCACCATAATCCCCCATACCCTGATTGATCTAGGGGCTACCATTAATATAATGACCAAGGACAATATGCTGAAGCTCAACCTTCAGGGCTCCCTAAGAAAGACCACAACAGTACTACAGTTAGCAGACCACTCCACCATGACCCCTGAAGGGATTGTGGAAGATGTAATGGTCTCCATCAATTCTTGGGAGTACCCTGCTGATTTACTGGTTCTCCAACCAAAGGGAAAGTTCACTGGGTATCCTCTCATCCTCGGAAGACCCTGGTTGGCTACTGCAGATGCCTACATCAGTTGTCGAGTTGGGAACATGACAATCAACAATGGGCATATGTCCAAACAGCTAGTCCTATATCCTCCTGCTCAACCTTTGTTAGAGCATGATTTACCTCTTTGGTTGGATCCAAATCAGCCCAGAAGACCAAGATAAGACCACTTTCACTTGTCCTTGGGGTGCCTTTGCATATCAGGTCCTTCATTTTGGATTGTGCAATTCTCCCGCCACTTTCCAGAGATCAGTATTGAGTATATTTGCTGAACTGGTTCATGATGCAGTGGAAATCTATATGGATGACTTTACCCCTTATGGTTCTAACTTCCAGGAAGCTTTGTCTAACGTGGGAGAAGTTTTGGACAAGTGTATTGAAATGAACTTATCCCTCAGTCCTAAAAAATGTGAATTCCTGATGACTGAAGGGACCGTGCTAGGTCATGCAATCTCTCAACAAGGATTACAGGTGGACCCCAATAAAATTGCCATCATCCAAAGGGTCCCACCTCCTCAAGCGGTAAGAGATGTTCGAATTTTCCTAGGTTTAGCAGGGTATTATAGAGGATTCATTAAGGATTTCAGTAAGCTAGCCTTTCCATTGTTTGGTCTTTTGGCAAAAGATGCTGAGTTCATATGGACTGACAAATTTCAAGAAGCTTTGGATACCTTGGAAAGTAAACTGGTGACTGCCACAATTTTGAGAGGTCCAAATTGGGCCCTACCTTTCCACATTCATACAGATGCCTCGAACAAAGAAATAGGAGAAGCCTTAGGGAAAGTTGATGGGAAGCTGCCTTATGCCATATATTTTGTAAGTAAAAACTTGTCGAAGGTAGAATTAAACTACAACGTAACCGAAAAGGAGCTCCTAGCTGTAATCCATTCCCTAAATAAATTCAGGCACTACATCACTAGCTATCAAACATTTGTACACATTGATCATACTCCAATTAGTTATTTAATGAACAAACCAGATGTAAATGCTTGCATTATTAGATGGTTGCTTTTATTGCAGCAATTTGATTTAACCATTGTTGATAAGCTGGGTAAGGAAAATGTTGTTGCTGATTTTCTATCTAGAATAGATCTGCCTGCAGGTATGGAAGGAATGGTGGATGATCAAATGCCAGATGAACACCTATTTGCTATCTCAGTACTCTCTCCATGGTTTGTTGATATAGAAAATTACTTGGTTTCCACACAGCTCCTGCCACACCTGTCCTCAAAAGAGAAGAG
Organism: Pinus taeda; assembly: GCA_000404065.3. Classification (NCBI taxonomy): domain Eukaryota; kingdom Viridiplantae; phylum Streptophyta; class Pinopsida; order Pinales; family Pinaceae; genus Pinus; species Pinus taeda. The sequence goes on along the minus strand of APFE030991744.1, from coordinate 27,201 downwards.
CAAGATTGTGAGGAAAAGAGCCCCTTTCACTTGGATTGGAGGCAATCTCTTCAAACTTGGACCAGATTAGGTTTTGAGGAGATGTGTCAGGGAGGAGGAAGTTTTTGACATTCTCTTAACCTGTCATGATGTGCTCTGTGGGGGCCATTTTGCAGCAAATAGGACTGCCTTCAAAATTCTGCAAGTAGGTTAATATTGGCCCACTCTTCATCAAGATGTAAGGCGATATATCAGCTAGTGTGATCCGTGTCAAATGATGGGGAAACCTACTCCAAGGGATGAGATGCCCCTGCAACCTCAAGTGACTTTTGAGCCATTTGAGAAGTGGGGCACAGACTTTGTGGGTCCTGTTAACCCTCCTTCAAGTAGAAATATTACATCATCATGTGCACTGATTATCTGAAAAAATGGGCATAAAAAAAGGTGATCAAGGTAGCAACAAAAGAAAAAGTAGCTGAGTTTTTAAGAGAGAATATATTCTATAAGTTTGGATATCCAAGAGAATTAGTCACAGATCAAGGGAGTCAGTTTACCTCCAATTTGATCGAAGACTTGCTCACACATCACAAAATTAAGCACAGAACTTCCACCCCTTACCATCTGCAAGAAAATGGACAGGTGGAAGTCACTAACAGAGCTTTTGAAGGGATTTTGACCAAGGTAGTGAGCAGTAACAAAAAAGATTGGGTAGATCAGGGGTTGAGGCGACCTGGGCCTATAACACCACCTGGAAGACCACCACAGGGTTCAAACCCTATGAGTTGGTCTATGGGAAGAAGGCTTTGCTATCAATAGAATTTGAATATAACACAGTAAGGATGGCAGCTCAGCTGGACCTAGAACTCAACCATGCACAAAAGGAAAGGTTACTCCAGCTAAATGGATTGGATGAAAAAAGATTGTAGGCCCTTCTCCACTCAGAGGTAGTCCAGTTTCAAAGGAAAATATGGCATGACAGACACCTCAAAGAGAAACAATTCCAGGAAGGAGATTGGGCGCTACTGTATGATTCAAGTTATGAAGATTTCAAGGGCAAACTAAGGACAATATGGTTGAGACCGTACACAGTAGAAAGGTGCAATGACAATGCTTCGGTTCTAATCAGGACCATCGATGAAGAAGCGATCCCCATGCTTGTCAATGGGCATAGGTTGAAAATCTACAGGAAGCCCTTCTCCAAGCAAGAATTCATTGAGAATCTGAGTAAAACAGTGTTGGTAATGGAGCAAGTCTCTGTCTCCACTCCACCCACATCCTACACAAAAAAAGAGAGGAAAAAACATAGAAGAAAAATGAGGAGAATAAAATATCCCTTGGAGAAAACCTCCCCTCGGAGGCGCCCAAGGCAAGCAGTGAGGGTGAAAACTCCTAGAGGCGCCTTAACTATCTCTTAAAAAAAAAAAAGGAAAAAAAAAAAAAGGAAGAGAAAAATTAACTTCTTTTGAATGCATTGCAGATTGTAGGAGGGCCATAGAAGAAAAAGGGACATAGCCAAGCCAAATACACCTTTGATAGACTATTTCTCCATCACTGTTGTATTTTCCTAGTCCCTGGTCTCACTTGTTCTGGAAAACTATGCATCCTACAGGAGGCTCTGTGCATTCTACAACAAGCTCCTGTAGAAATCACAGAGAGCTCGAAATCAAGTCAAGAAAAGGATAAAAGGGATAGAAACTTGTCCAGAAGACCTGTGGACCCCCCTACCACCATTCATCCTCCTAACTCTCCATTCCATACCTGCACCACTACATTTCCACTCACTTCTTTCTTCCCTGCACAGTAAACACAAAAATCCTATTTCTTTTGTTTTTTGTTTTTTTTTAAATGAAGAATAAACAAGTAGCATCCTTAAATTAACTCTTACCTAGTGCATACCAGCTTCTTTTCCTTGACTGAAAGAACCTTCCTCAGCTACCTCTCCAGTCCCTGCTCAAGCCTCCCAAAAGTTTATGGGTACCATTTCAGATATGGCATGGACCTTCCTGCATCCAGAAGACTCAGTATTCCATATTTTCTCCTTCAATCCTTAATGGAATCTAGCACCAAATTGAAGGTAGGGGTTCTAGACCAATTGGCTCACCATGGGCTAATTAAATTGATGGTGGAGGATGCCCTCCACACTTTCACAATGCCCATAGCCTGGGAAAGTTTCATAAACATGACTAAAGAGGATGATATAAAAACTCTCACCTATGACCTTAGTCCGTCTGAAAGTGAAGAGGAAGAACAAAAAGAAGCTAAGAAGGGAATCCATGAAGAAGAAAAGAAAACTCAAATGGAAGAAGAGGAACCCCACATAGAGAAAGAAGGAAACCAGATAGAAAAATGGAAACATGACACCACCAAGGATGAGCCTAAAGCAGAAAAGAAGAAAGAATCAAAAGCAGAAAAGGGTAAAATCACAGCAAAGATAAAGAAGGGGCCAAGAACTCAGAGGAATAAGCCTAAGATAGGTCAGAAAAAGGTTGCCATAGGAAAAGCAGAAGCTAAGCAAGCAAAGGAGCAAACAAAATCAGAAATAGCAGAAGCAAAACCAGCAGAAATAAGAAAAATAGCAGATGAAGAAGAAGAAGCAAATCAGGAAGAAGTGTCTCCTCAGACACTAGGAAGAGAGGTAGCAGTTGTTCTTGCTGCACTTAGTACTCCAGCCAAGCCCAAAGGAAAAAGGAAGAGACAACTATATATGTACTTCAAGGCTCAAATGAGCACTAGAATAAAGATGGGGAAGCCTCAGCCACCTTCAAAGGAGCCCATCATCATTGAAGATGTCCCTACTACAAAAGAGGAGGAATCTCCAGCCAAAACCCCCATTACCTATGAAAGGGGCAGCCATAGAACTTATACTTGGAAATAAAGGATCAAACTTATGGACTCTAAACAGTCCTACAGGAGGCACAGACTGCTCTACAGGAGACATTGAAAAAGCTTCAAGAGACTGAAAATCTTGAAAAGAAGGCAGAAGAACAGACCAAGGAGGAAGATCAGGCAAAAGAGATACCAAAGCCTGACCCTCAGCCTAACTTAGGCTCTTACTACAACCTTTTGGAAGGAGGGAAAATCATCCCACAAAAGTTTGTTGTCCCTCTTTTCTTTGAGCTGGAAAAGGAAAGAGTAAGGACCCATACATGGATGCAGATTGCAAAATCAAGAGGGGTGGAAGACATTGGGCACATGGAAAACAAATTGAGGGAAATGGGCAAAGAATTGAGCATGGTCAGCCATACAGAAAGCATCAGAAGAGCTCAATTGGAGGCAGAGAATGAAATGTTAAAGAAGTAGCTATAATAAAGGGAACCCCAGGCAGAAAATAAGTTGTCAATCCTAAAAAGATAGAAGCAGGAAAAGGAACCCCAGGCAGAAAATGAGTTATTGATCTTAAGAAGGCAGCTACAAGAAAGGGAAGCCTATTTAGCCTACATGGCCAACTGGGCTATGGAGGCATTACAGTGCAGGCAGCCGGCCAAATCATATGCAATGTACCTCAAGGATCAGTGGCTCCAATTTCAGATCAAGGCACTAGCCCAAAGGGGCACAATACCTTTTCAGGATTATGGCCAATTCATGAATCTATGTGATCACAGTTCAGCTGAGGACAAAGCGAAGCTGGCAGAGTTTTACTTGTACAACATAGCCCTTACTGATATGAACCTATGGGATCCCAATTCTATGTTAGGAGACTTGCAACTGATGGTCATGGCATCTTGGATGAGCCATGAGGAGAAAAGGGCAGCAGAAATCCAGAAAATGATGCAAAAGAGTTGAATGAACCCCTGATGGTTAGATTAGAACCAACAAACCCCATGCCTCTCATCTATGCCCACCAACACCTTGCAGCTAATCCTCAAAGTGTCTCGGAATATGTTGATAAGCAGGCCTAGGCTATTGCACATTTCGAGGACATGGAGAGATTGTTTAGAGATGA
>APFE030991744.1:879-21041 GCA_000404065.3 Pinus taeda | reverse complement strand
AGCTTTCTTTCATCACAGTCAAGAGCTTCTTCAGAGAATTCATAGAAGTTGGCTTAAGCTCCTAGTGATCTTGCATCAGGTGACCAAGTGACAACCTGCAGTAAGAGCTTGTACTTGTGCATACAACACCATCGCTTCCAAGTTTGTTACAAACTACCAAGTTGATAAAAGTAAAGTAGGAAGCCCCAGGAGTTGCGGCATTATTGCTGCAATATTGGTGCTCACCAATCGTTCGTGCAAAACAGTTTCATGCATGCGACTACAGTGAGATTCTAACGAAAAATGAAACGGTGCTAGTACAATCTAGTATGCATGTAAATGACAACAAGCATTCAAATAAATCAAGTAAACAACACTCACATAAGCAAAAAAACAAAAAGCGACATAAATGCTGCAAAAGAGAAGTTAAGACCACTTACCCGTGAATAGCTGAGATAGATGAGTTGAAGAGTCCTCGATGTGTTTTGGGATGTCAGAGCTCCAAGATCGATGCGAAGAAATGAGCTCTGAAGCGTCGGATAAATAAGTTTGGAGTTGATGACACGCATGCCACAAATATAGGAAAAAGCAACACTTGGACGAAAGATTCTAAAATGATCTTTGCATGTAACCTCTAGCTGCTAAAAATAGCTCCCTAAAATCTAGGGATGCTTTTTGCATGTTTCTTTTTCTATTCCGAGAAAAAGCAACCCATGCATGCAAGTCAGGTTTCTTTGGTCCCGAGTGGAACTAGTCAAACCAACTGCACATGCAAGAGCCTACTCAACTACTAGGAAAAAATGCGCATTTTTGGGAGGAGCTGGCTTGGATACCTAGGAGATTTGTGCAATTTCTGGGCAAAGAAATTGACTACAGCCTAGGATTGTGCAATTCCTTGGTTGAGCAGCCCTGCTAGGAGGAATTACGCAATTTTCTGGATGAACCTTGACTAGAAATTTTGTGCATTTCTGGAGCCCAACAGGCTACTAGATAGAATTGCATAATTTCTCGAGGGAAGGCTGATTTCCCTCTTGAATTGTGCAATTTCTTGAGGGAGCTGCTTAGCCTGTAGCCGGACCAAGTCAGAGAATCAACCTATGAGGGGAACTCAACAAGCTTTGATGGACAGGCTAACTGTCGGCAAGAAAACCACTAAAGCTTGTGTACTTGACAAAGCAATACATGCTACTGTGAAAGGTTGGTAGGGAGGCTCCAAAACGAAGCTAAGGAAAAATTTTGAAGGCTGGTTGTAGCTGCTAAAATAGAGCCCTAAAGCGTCAAATAAATATTTTTGACAAGATCGAGGCTTATGATGCACATGCCACAATTCTAGGAAAAGCGACACTTGGTGGGAGCTTTCTAAACGAATTTTGCATGTAACCCCCAACTATTAATAATAGGTCCCTAAAATCTAGGGATGCTTTTTTCTTTTTTTCTTTTTTGGTTTTTCGAAAAAAATTGCCCATGCATGCAAGGCAATATTGCATAGTCTTGGAGGGAACTAGTCAACTTGTGAGCACATGCAACGATCAACAATCCTTGGGATGACTTTTGCGTAGTTTTTGGGTTGATTGTCTCTGGGTGTCCCTCAAGCTTTGTGCAATTTTTGGACTGAAGCGAAGGTTTCCAGTTAGAACTACAAAAATTCTAAGAGCAAGCCTGTAGATGTGCAACTCTGGGCAATTTTCTCAGGGAAGGCAACCTACATGCTCTGCACAATTCTGGAGAGTAGTGCTTTCTTCCAGGATGCACTACGCAATTCCATAGAGCAAGGCTATTTTCCCTCCAGTGTTGCGTAGTTTTCCAAATCAACACAAGAACCAGTTTGAGACCAATTCATGAGAGGTCATCTTGTAGGTGAAAGACAAACACGTTAGTGAACACAAGCTAATATGCCAAAGAAACTCAACTGAAATCATAAGTACCTAGGCAGTACAAGACATGCTACTAAGGATGGTTGGTAGGGAAGCTCCAAAAAGAAGCTAAGGCAAAATTTTGGAGGATGGTTGTAGCCACTACAACACCTCCCTACTTATGCCACATGAATTATGGGAGGGAATTTATAACAATTTACAAGGAAATAGGCTCCCCATATTATTAAAAATATCCATGGAACCTTGCATATCCTACATGTAGTGTAAAATGTTCGTCATCACATTAACTTTTTGTCATTATGCCAAGCTTATTTCCTAGTCACTTGCACCTAAACCATATCTTCTAAGTGTTATGCAAAGAATCAAGGTGTTAACTTGTGTCCAATCCATATCTTCCAAGTCTCACACAAATAATTAGGGTGTTATGATGAGGTGAGGTATAGCTAAGTATATAAAGTATTGAAAGTGAGTAAGTATAAAATGGAATATCGAGGAATATAGAACAAATAAGATGTGGATAAGTTAAATTCATGGGTTCTTGGAACAAATTGGCTAAATTTGAGGAATATTGCCTCTCTTTTTTAGTTTGTAAAGTGTTAGAAAACACTGACACATGAAGTTATCAAATCAGAGGATGATCACACAAAATTTACTTATCTTTTAGTATTCCTTTAGAAGGATTTATTGTTGATCAAAACTATTGATCAAGAATCCTCCACCGGTGCTCCTACAAACACAAATTCACATATGATTAGAAGACTATCAACAAGGAGTCCATTTACAATGCTAAACCCCTCGTTAAGGCCTATAAGTTTCTAAGGTTTTAAATTCTAGATCTGAACATATTTGACTCCATGATTTTGGAAGGACAAAGACCAAAATATTATTCTTTACTTGAATTCAATGATAATTTTACATTTGAAAAAAAAATAGTGTTCTCAAATGAATAATATGATTTCAATGCATGGAGGGGAACATATGGGAGATTCATTTTATTCCTAAGATGTTTTGCTAGATCTTTGTAGTGTATTTTATGATTCACATAGTTTGGCCCTCTATGTAGGGTTTGAATTATTTGCAAGTGTTTATGTAGTTGTTGAAACATGTAATTTGTGGCCACTAATCATATTAGGTTAGGATGTATGAAAGGATATTTAATTTGGGACCTCTTTAGGTTATTGGTGATACAAATAAATATCTATTTTGAGTAATTTTCTTTCATTAAGAGAAAAAAATGGCTTCCATTTAACTTTAAGGTGAAAATGTCGACATGATGAAATAAATCAAATGAAAAAAAGTGTGGTGGCCATAATTATCATGAATAAGGATGGTAGCAAACATGAGAAAGAAAAGACTTCTAGCCAAGATTTATATTGAAATGGTTTAAACAACTTTATAGTTAAAGGAGCCTATAAGATAATTCAATAAAGTGTGCAAATCACAAAAGAAGTAATGGATTGTTGGCTTAATGAGATCCACTTTTAGATGAGGATTAAACATGATCATACCATAGGTCATGAAAAACGGTTATTGTAATTTTTTTTGGCTTGAGAAATTGGGGGTGCATGATTAGTGTTATCTAATGCCTCAATTTAAATTTATGATGAATTCTTATAATTTCTTGAGAATAGAGAGTATATCATGTCATTAAAATACATTATGGTAAATATAAGTGGAAGAAAATACATTGTAGTGACATTGAGTCTGACCAACTATTGTCACAAATTTAAGTGTTTATTAGAATTGGTCATTTCAATAATAGACAAATTATATTTAAAATTGTTTGGAAATCAATGAGTACCAAACATTATTAGGTCATGAAGAATTGTCCAAAAGACAATATCATGATGAAGTGCAATAACTAAATTTTAGCAAATATGATGTAGCTAAGAAAAATAAAGAAAAGAAGAAGTTGAATGAATACGCAATCAAAGAAAGATAGGCTTGTGATTATGTATGCCAATATGAATATTTTGACAAAGATGCATGGTGAAGGAAGAAGAAGCCTTTGAATGAAGAAGTAAATAAAAAGTGATGCAATGTGAAAATAAAAATGGGTTTATATTTTCATTATATGTTTGCTACAAAGGTGTGATGGTAATCTTTGTGTTGTTGTAAAGCATTTTTTTTATATTTATTGTACATGAATTTAAATGTTTTAATTGATCATATGTGTTGCAAGGAGTGCATGGTCCATTGTACCTGAGACCCCAAATTTTTGGTCAAACCTATAAAAGTATATCCTTAAGAAAGTTGATTTCCCTAATTTTTTTTGTAAGACTTCTTGATTTAGGCCTACTTGCATTAGTGTGATAACACACGTAATCATGTAGTGTGTATCCCTCTTATGCATAAGGAGGATGTGGCATCCAATTGTCGAATGAACCAGTAGGTATGAGGGTGTTAGTTGTCCTCATATGCTATCTTGATGTGGAATTGGAATAATTTGAATCTTAGATTAAGGGTGGAATGTGAGATGGAGTAATTTTGAATGTGAATGAATGATTGTGGCTTTGTCTCTATGGTTTGGGATCGAATGGCATCAATATTTAGATAATCATATTGGTCTAAATTGATCTTGAAGGTAACCATTGAGGAGTGAAGATCCTCCCCATTCTCCAATTCACTTATAAATAGGGCTTGTCAATCATTTCAAGGCTTTAGCCTTTGGGAGGCTTGGAAGGAGCATAATAGAATAATTTTCAAAAAACTCCCAACTTTGATAGACATGGTATGGCACACCATCATCAAGAATGTTCAAGAATCAGTTCTGATAGCTCCATGGACTCAACAAAATTGGGAATGTCATCCCCATGCTGGTAGGATTCTTCAATTGATGGGTCTTTAACCCTTCCATCTCTTTTCTCCAATGGTCATGTCCCTCCCTAGTTCTAGTAGCCCTAGATTCTAGCCACACCTGACATGATGGCTTCCAACAACTTAATTTAGATGGAGCATCCAAAAGTAATATTGGCTTGACCAAATTTGAAGTTTTTAGAAATAATTAGTGTCAGATTATCCATATTAATGAGGGCGCATTTGGGATTGATAGTAATAATGTTGTAGAACTATTTGCACTAGAACATGGCTTACTTATTTCCTCAAGGAGCAACTTCAAATAATTAATAATAGGAGAAGTATCATCTACAATAATTTATATGGTAAAGAAATTACAATTTTGATTAGTCCCATCCAATTTTTGAAGTAATAGGAGACTGGAAGAAACTTTGGTAAGAGTAATTAACCTCCAAGTGTATAAATTTAATGTGTAGATTCAAAACTTCTCATGAAATTTACTAGATCATAAGACTTGAAGCTACTCTACTCATTTGTGGAAACTAAATCATGATCAAAAACACAAATCATAAACATGCATCAAGATTCAACACACATACACATAGATTTATCTAGGGGAAAGAAACTACTCAAAACCCCTTACTATATGTATTTCATTAATCAAAGAATATAGAAGAAATACAATGCTTGCTCAAGCCTGAGAAACCCCTGCACTAGTATAATCTATCGCGTTGCCTCACCTATTTACTCAATCCAATACTTAGCCAATATCTCAAAATGCCAAGCTCCTATTTCCTTGCATTGTTTGATGATAAATTAGGCCCCTATTAATTACGAAAATTAGTCATTAAGAATTGCGAAATTACTTTAGGTCCTTCTTTGACTGCATGCACCACCTATACAACATGGAAAATTCTACAACTGATAGTTATGCACTACCCTTGAACTCCAATCTCAACTGGGTAACTCAAATTCTCTGCATGCATGAGTTAATTTAAGTTGATTGATCAGTTTAATTGGATGATCATTTAATGTGAAAAAAAGTAACACATCCTTGACTGAACCTCCATTAGTTCTATTAATAGTGAGAACTAGTTACATTGACAATAACTCAAATTAACTGAAATATATTGCTACAAATTAGAAATCAATCATATAGAACTGAACTCAAGTGTCTCCAACTCAAATTAATTGAGTTAACTGAGAGACAAGAGTTGTGTCACCTCAGTTAACTACCACTCCAAGTATTCTGTTCAAATTAAAATTTGAATTTCTCCTAATTTAACTAAAGAAAAATTAAATTAGGATTTTCTTGCTGCATTTTCAACAATCCCTCTCAGCAAGAAATGGATTATCAAATACCCCAATCCTGATTCTATGGAACTTGAATTTTCCTCTTGATAAAGTCTTTGTAAAAATATATGCATCTTATTCCTCTGTCGGAATGTACTACAACAACATAACCCGCCTCTACAAACAATCTCGTAGATGGTGATACCATATGTCGATATGTTTGGAACGATCATGAAATACTGGATTCTCAGAGAGTTTGATACAAATCTGATTGTCATGGTGAATAATTGTAGGATATTCATTCTGATCAAACAACCCAACAAGAATCTTTCTCATCCAGATAGCCTCACATGTTGCTTGACTTGAAACCATGTATTCTGCTTCTACTGAGTTGAGTGCCACTGATATTTGCTTCCTGCAGTACCAAGAAATTGTTGTTGACCAAACAATGAAAATTTCTCCTGAAGTTCTCTTCCTGTCTGATGGACTCCCCTCACCCAATCTACATCTGTGAAGCCTTGCAACTTCACTCCCTCTATCCGTTTATAACAAAGACCAAACTGAGTACTTCCCCTGAGGTAACTCAACACATGCTTTCCTACATTCCAATATAGTTTGGTTGGCTTAACCATGGCTTGACTAAGTTGGTTAACTACATAACGCATGTCCACTCGCGTGTTCACCAAATACATAAGTGAACCTACAAGCTTCATGTAATTAGTAGCCTCCACTTCCTCACCTGAAGTGACATCCTCTTTCCTCCAGTTACCTTTTAGAGGAGTGTCCATGTGTTTGCTACTCTCCATGTAGAACTTCTTCAGTATCTCATTGGCATACATTCCCTGAGAGACAAGTAGTTCACCATCTCCTTTCCATACTTCCAAACTAAGGAAATAATGCATGAGTCCCATGTCCTTCATCTTGAACTCTCTTGAAAGGTCCTCCTTGCAATATATAATCAATTGCTCATCACTAGTAAGGATCAAGTCATCAACATATAACAAAATAATCAATAATTTACCTTCTACCACAATGTGATAAAGGTTTTCATCTTCTTGAATTTTAGTGAAGCCCAAATTGGTGAGATAGCTATCGATCTTGGAATACCAAGCATGGGGTGCTTGCTTGAGTCAATACAACACTCGCTTGAGTCTACACACATGTGACTCTCTGTCAAAGGTCTCAAACCCCTCCGACTGATCAATATACACTTCCTCCTCAATAAATCCATTGAGGAATGTTGTCTTCACATCCATCTAGTGGATCTTCAACTCCATCTGCACTGCCAATGTTAGAATTGACCTCATGGATGAGTACCTTCGTATTGGAGCAAAGGTCTCCTCATAGTCAATTCCCTCCACCTGAGAGAACTCCTTGGCCACAAATTTGTCCTTGTGTTTCTCTATGCTCCTATCTGTTGCATGCTTTACCTTGTAAATGCATCTCGAACCAACCATGGATTTGTTTGTTGGTATTGGGACCACTTCCCAAACATTGTTTTTGATAATGGAATCATATTCCTCTACCATAGCATCAACCCATACCAGCTTCTGAATTGCTTCCTCGAATAAGGATGGTTCTGTCTCAACTAGCTCACTCATTAGAGCCATGTACCTAGTGTACCGATCTGGTGACCTCCTTTGCATGCATTGTGATGTGGGTGCTCCCACATTCTCTCTAGCATCTAGTAATAATATGTCAGCTTCCCTGGTCGACTTCCGTCCTTCTCTGGATGTCTCTTCTTGAGTGGGTATCTCCACTCTCTCCTCCTCTGTTTGTGGCTTCTCCACAACTTCCTGAGGTTCTTCCTTTGAAGCCAAAAACTCCTGATTAGGCTATAATTGAAGCTCCCTCTCAAGAGGACACCTCAATTCCTTCTCCTCATGAAACTTCACATCCAGTCTAACCACTATCATCCTGAGGGACGACATGTACACTCAATAGTTTTGAGGTGTATATGTGTACCCCACAAATATGCCCAACTCTGTTGTCGGATCTAGCATTTTCTTTGCTTCCTTAGAAACATGACACTAAACTAGTGACCCAAAAAACCTAAAGTATGACACATATGGTTTCTTCCCTAAAACACTTCCTCTGGTGTACTCATGCCAAGAATCCTGTGAGGATCCATGTTTTATAAATAGATCATTGTGTTGCATGCTTCAACCCACAAGTGTAGAGGTAGGCTTTGGTCATGCAACATTGCCCGTGCGTCTCCCACAATAATTTTTTTCTTCCTCCCAATCACCCATTCTGTTGTGGGTTATGAGGTGTTGTTAACTCTTGTCGAATTCTTACCTTTATGCAAATTTTTTTGAACTCATTCAAAACTTACTCACCACTGGTATCACTCCTGAGAGCCTTGACATTCCTTCCAGTCTCTTTCTCAACAAGTGCTTTAAATTCATTAAATTTGGAGAATTTATGGTCTTTCTTCTACATGAAGTAGATCCAAAACTTCCGTGAGAAATCATCTACAAATATAACATAATACATGTGCTTGAAAGTGGAGGTTTTTGAGAAAGATCCACATACATTAGAGTGGATCCTTTCAAGAATTGCATGTGCCCTGTTGTCCTGAACATTGAAGGTGGATTTTGTGTACTTCCCTAATTTACACCCTTTACATGTATCTCGCTATTCTAGTGCCCCATTGGGAAGGCCTATAGAAATTTGTTGCATGATCTTCAAAGTGCCATGATGCAAATGGCCAAGTCTTCTATGCCATAATTTGTTGACATCTCGACTCTACACCTTATTTGCTTTTGTTCCCAATGTTGCACAATCTTCCACATCTAGTTTGTAGAGGTTCTTTAGTCGAACCACGATTTGCTTCACTTGTCCTGTGGCGATGTGTATCACGAAAGCCTTCATTTTGCTAAATATCACATCATAGCCAAGTTCTTCCAACATTGTAACATAAAATATATTCTTCTTTAGACCCGATACATACATCACATCCTTGAGCTTGAGAAGGGAGCCATAATCCATCTAAAAAGTAACTGTACCAATACCAGTTGCATTATACCTTCCATCATCTCCCATCTTGATTTGCATCTGGAGATCCTTCTCCTCCAAGTCACTAAAAATTTCTTTGTTTCCTGTCATGTGGAATGAAGCATTATTGTCCAAATACCACACACTACAAATCAATGTGCTTGCCATGCATGAAATTAGGGTAAAATCAAGTTCAAACTATGAAGCCAAGGCTTCACCCATTGCTCCTCCTGTAGTCTTCTTGGTTTCTTTCTTGTGTGGACATTTCGTGGCATAATTTCCCAGTTCATGATAGTGAAGGCACTTGATTTTGGACAAGCATTTCTTCTTGCCCCCTTTACTCGAATATGCTTTATATTGGTATTTATTTCCTTTACCTTTATCTTCCTTTCTAGCCAAGGCACAATTTTCCTCATCCTCAGCCTTGGATGAGGTCCCGTCTCTGGTGCTCTCCCTTATCTCCTATTGCACCAAATCAGACCACAATCATTCCCAATTTGGTAGCTTCTCCCTCCCATTTACCGAATCCTGGTAGCTGTTCCAGCTCTTGGGAAGTACTAGAAGTGCTACACTTACTAGATCATCATCTGCTACAATAACACAAACTTGACCAAGTTCATCATGATAGTGTGTGAACCTGATCATGTATTATGGTATTGTGTTGCCCTTCTGCATCTTGATATTCTAAAGCATGTCCTTCAGTGCCAGTTTCCTGTGGTCACTACTATTTTGGAGCAAATCTATCAAGGCCTTCCACATAGCATATGGAGTATGTTTCCCATGGATATTCAAGACAATATGGTCTCAAACTCGCTCCAATATGACCCTCCTCGCTTTTTCTACACACTTCTTGCATTCTGCTAGATCTTGAGCATCAGATATTGGAGGCTATTAGGTCCCTACAATACTAGTGTATCCCCTTATTTTTATTTTTAGTGTAACGCCCTTATTGTTATTGTTGTGCCCATGTAGTCCCATATTGTTATTATTGTTCCCCATAGAAGCCTACTATTGTTATTGTTGTTCCCTTACATTATTATTGTTATGTGGGTTCTGATTATATTGTGACTGTTAGGCCCCTATACTACTAGTGTAACCCCTTATTTTTATTAGTACAACCCACTTATTATATTGATGTACCCATGCAGTGCCCATATTGTTACTATTGTGCCCCATAGAAGCCCACTATTATTATTATTGTGCCCTTACATTATTATTGTTATGTCGGCTCTGATAATGTTATGACCCCTTAGACTCCTATATATAGAAAGGAGGTCTTTTCATTTGTATCATCCAAGAATTGTTCATTTATGTAATATAAAGGAGGTTACCCCCTTGAAGAGGCTGAATTTTAAGGCGTCGATCTATCTTTTCTATCTTTTTCTTGAGCTGGTTTCATAACAGTGACCCCTTAGAATCCTATATATAGAAATGAGGTCTTTTCATTTGTATCATCCAAGAATTGATTAATTTATGTAATGTAAAGGGGTTCCCCCTTGAAGAGGATAATTTTTAAGTCATCGATCTATCTTTTCTTCTTTTTGTGAGCTGATTGCATAACATTTGGCATCAGAGCCTTGGATTCTAGGGTTTTGATTCTTCAAATAGGTCATTTTGGAATTTTCACTATAACTTGTCTTGTATGAGGCTTCAGACACTGAAATTTTGGCCACTTGGATCTGAAATCTTGGTCAAATTCGTGTACAAAGTTTAGATCTTGGTTCACTACATTTTCAGGGATATGATCCAAGGAAGTTAGGGGTTTGCAGGCTCCAGAATTCAATCTCAAACAGGTGACCTAGGGAAAATCATCATAACTTTATCTCGGAGCATTGGATTTGAATTTAGTAAATAGTAGATGAAATTGAATGGACTGTAGTTTTTCATGTATCATTTTCAAGGTCGAAGGTCAAAACAATGACACATGGCACTTCGTACACATTTGATCTACTAAACAAGTCAATAATTCGATCATCATGGGATATTTGGCATAACGCTTCCTTGAAGAATCCAATATCGGTCTAACTTGTTGGGTTGGAAACAATACTCAGAGGGATACCACATGACGAAATTTTATATTTTAGAGATATGAAATTACAGAGATACAACATTTTCAATATTGAGCTCCTAAAAATCAAGAAAAAGGTGTGTATTTATTTTTATTTTTTCATAACTTTTGTTTCAAAAATCAGTGTGAAATGATTCAAAGGGAAGACTGAAGCATAGATATCAGTGTTTGGTTCAGAAATTCCTCCCATACAAAAGAATTCTACACCCGTTAAACCCTCGTAAAGGTCTACTATGACGCATGAAGAGGAAGAATTGCAACATGATATATAAAAATTATCAGACCAAGTGCAATAAATTTCACTCTCACAAAGAGAAACCAAAGATGACATGGATGGATTAAAAGGGGAAATGGATGGTATAAAAGGCAACATGGATTTTTATAAATTATACATGGATATAATGAATGTTGAGTTGGAAGGGTTGACGAAGTTGTTGCAAGAAAAACTTCCCAATGGTGATAAGGTAATTCATGAAAATCATTATCAGGACAAACGAAATATGAATTATGCTTTTAGAGACTCCAATGTTGCGTTTAAGAACCACCACATTCCAAATATAGATATGAGGAATTTTTACGGTAAAGGTACGGTAAAATGGATACTACATATGGAGAAATATTTTGATCTACATGATGTGTAACATTCACAAAAGGTACGTATAGCATCTTTATATTTAGACCCAAATGAGTTTTTATGGTATCGATGGATTTTTTTCTCGTAAACCACTTGTCACTTGGTCAATTTTTACAAAGGAAATGATATCACATTGTGAGGATAAAAGGAGCAACACTTTCTTTAGCCAATTGATAAATCTCAAACAAATGGGTTCAATGGCAAAGCGCATTGAAGACTTCCAAAAATTGAATATAAGGGTAAATGATATTCTAGAGGAGCATAGGATTGATTTCTTTGTAGGGAATTTAAAGGATAACATCCAACATGAGGTTTTCCTTTGGGAACATAATCTGATTCATTGGAGAAGTCATTTAGGGTGGCAAGAAAAGTTGAAAGAAAAATTATGGCAACAAGGAAGTCTACCACTCACAACTATAAATATGGAAGTGTTGTTGCTCCTAGCCTTCCACAACCTACAAGGTTTACACCAATGGTTTTTTTATAGTTGTGATAGAAAATACACTAAAATTCATAAGTGTGCTGAGAAGAAACTATTTTACATATATTGTGAAGAGGAGGAAGAAAAGGAACAATAAATGTCAAAAGAAGAGGAGATACACCAAGAACCAAACCGAGAGAAAGAAGAAATGAATCCTACCATATATTGTAATGCATTGGAAGGAATTACCACTCCTCAAACTCTCAATATAGAAGGACATATCAAGAAGAAAAATGTAATAGTGTTGATTGATTCAGTTAGTACCCATAATTTTATTCATTATAAGATAGTCAACTAATTGAATTGCTTCCTATATCTAGCACTAGAGTATCAAGTGATGGTTACAAATGAAGGAACTATAAATTTCTTTGGAAAGTGCCATAATATCAAGCTAACCAAGGGGGAATATTTATTGAATAGTCTAATGTTTTCCATTCCAATGGGTGGTGCTGATGTTGTACTAGGAGTCCAATGGTTACAATATTTGTCTATAACTGATTTTATTTTTCAAGAAATTTTCTTGAATTCTTTTTGGGAAGGAAAGGAAGTTGAATTAATGGGTGTCATAGGGAAAATAGGAAAGATAATCATCTCTAATGGCATGAGAAATCTTCTAAATAAAGAAGAATGCGGCGTAATTACACAATTATGCTCACTAGAGGTTCAAACATCAAAATCATTTATTTCTCTAGATCTCCAAAAATTACTAGACAATCATTCTAAGGTATTTGAGACTCCCAAAGGCCTCCCACCTATTCGTGATCAAGATCATGCTATTCATTCATTCCATGAAGTGTTCCTCCAAACATCGAGCCTTACAGATATCCTTATGCCCAAAAGAGTGAAACTGAATTTTGGTTGTAGAAATGTTAGAGGCCAGTATAATTCAACCTAGTCAAAGTTCTTTCTCTGCTCCAATAGTATTGGTGCGCAAGAAGGATGGATCATGGCCAATGAAAATTTTAAGGATGGAAATCTATATTAAAGTTTAGAAACCATGGAAAAAGTTGCTAGTCTCAAAGATACAAACTATAAAATGTTTGGTCATATTCTTGTAAAAATATTCAAATTTTATATGATTTTATATAGTCTTTACAAAATTTTGGTGAATTTTAAGGTAAAATAATTTTATAATATAAAATTAGCGAATAATTTTTAGAAAAAATGGAAATTAGTGAATTGTTTTTCAGAAAAAAGGCATAGAAAGTTAGCCCACCTGCGAATATCAGCCCCTAAAATTTTCCCTGATCATGGCGCATGTGTCCGAATTATAGGGAGCTCAACAATCTCACTATTAAAGATAAATTTCCCATTCCTTCATTGATGAATTGTTGGATGAATTACATGGAGAAATTTACTTCACCAAGTTGGATCTTTGTTTAGGATATCATCAAATTAGAATGAATATTGAAGATATTCCGAAAATAGCATTTAGAACTCATTAGGGTCATTATGAATTTTTGGTCATGCCTTTTGGCCTTACCAATGCACCTTCCATATTTCAAGGTTTGATGAATTCCATTTTCAAACCATTCCTTAGAAAATTTGTGTTGTATTTTTTGATGATATACTAATCTACAACAAGTCTTGGAAGGATCATGTTCAACATGTTGAGAGAGTGCTCAAACTATTGGAGGAGAAACAATTATATGCAAAAACCTCCAAATTTTTCTTTAGAGTATAGGAGGTGGAATATCTGGGTCATATTGTATCTCATGAGGGTGTTAAAGTAGACCCTAACATAACTAAAGCCATTAAGGAATGGAAACTCCCCACAACCATAAATCATCTTCAAGCATTTCTCAGGTTGACAGGGTATTATCACAGGTTTATTAAGAATTATGGGAGAATAGTAGCACCTCTAACAACATTACTGAAGAAGGATGCATTTTATTGGACTCTAGAAGAAACTAAGGCCTTTAAACATTTTAAAGAAGCAATGTGCAAAGCACCAGTCTTAGCTACGCAAAACTCTACAAAAACCTTTATTTTTTAATGTGATGGCTTGGGAAATGGAATTGGTGTTGTTTTAATGCAAGAATGAAGACTCACTTCTTTTGAAAGTCATCTAATCAAAGGAAAGTATTTACACAAACCTATTTATGAGAAAGAAATGTTGGCAATACTACATGCACTAAAGCAATAGTGACCTTACCTAATGGGAAGACACTTCAAGGTAAAAGAAGATCATGATAGTCTTAAATACTTTTTGGAAGAAAGATTACCTTCAGAAGATAAACAAAATTGTGTCACAAAGATGTTGGGTTATGACTTTGAAATCATCTACAAAAAAGGGAGGCTAAATGTTGTTGCAGATGCATTGTCAAGAAAGGATGAGGATGTGGAAGCATTGTTTTATTCCATTTCTATTATCCAACCATATTGGATAACTGGAAAAAGGGATGAATAGAAGAATGATGAAGAATTTTGGACACTCATTCAAAAGTTGCAGCAAGATCCCATTACATCTGATACATTTACCTGGAAAAATGATTCATTATGGTACAAAGATCTCTTATATCTTTATAATAATTCCCAACTCAAACAAAATATTCTTTTGGAATTGCACACCTCTCCCTTATGAGGGCACTCAATATTTTTGAAAACTTACCATAGGTTCAAGAAGGAATTTTTTTGGGATGGCCTTAAATATGATATTCAAACGTTTATGGCAGAATGTTTGGTTTTCCAAAAAAATAAAGTTGAGACAATTAATACCCTAGGTTTGTTACAACCTTTCGCTACATAGAAACCCAACGATTAATAAAAGTACCTGTCATGTTGTAAATCTGTGCATACTAGAATTTAAATTGGTTCATATAATATTAAAGTAAAACTTGAGTACAAAAGTGGAACAAAAGCTTTATTTTTTCACCAAAATTCAAAAGCCCTTGTAATGAGTTCAAGAAGGAGATTTATATTGTTCTTTACTATGAGTGAAACTACTCTCCCTAAAAGTGCTCACCTAAAGCATAACAAAATTAACATAAAAAGTAAATGGTTGTAAAAAATCTCAGCTAGTTGAAGACTAGCCAATAGTTCATTGTCATGGCCTTTGAATATCTAGAAGTGTTGCTAACTCTGGAGGGGAATGAGGCCTTATGTGCACCTGGCATCTGAAGATGGTGTTGAAATATGTAACTAGGTTTGGTCTTCATAATGACATGTGTAATCAAAATTTTATGTATTTAATGAAAAAAGAAAAATAAAATTATTATTTTTGTTCTTAAGGCATGGGTTTCATGTTCAAGAGAAAATTATTTTTAGATCAAGCACCCATTGAGTGATTTTAGGGATTGTTATTTAGTCTACAAGTCAATTGAGTCATTTTCATGTATTGAAGACCCATTTGGGAATGTTGCATATTGTAAAAAGAACTTATTTGAGTCAAAATATAGTCAAAAGACCCTCCAAGACCTCGCCATGATGCAAAGTTCAAGTCGGCCTACATGAAGGGACAAGGCGGCATAAAAATAGAAATGTGTACCCCTCACAAGAATATAAATAAGAAGGAACTTGACCTCATTTAGGGAATTATTCAAGAAAGTTCGATCTTCTCAAGATAGAAGGTGGAAAATGATGAAAAATAAGGAGAAGAAATAGATCAAACTTTTTGGGCCTCACTCTCTCTCTTGTGTTAGGGTTTCTACATTTTCTAGGTAGAAGAATTTGTTGGGCAAAACAATTTGTTGGGAAAAATAATTTGATGGAAAAAATAATTTGTTGGGGAGGTGAAAGTTGCAGAAGAATTTGTTGGGCACATTGATGTTCCAAAAGAATCTATTGGGTAAGTCAAAATTGTAGAAGTTGTTCGAAGCAAGGTTTGACTTGGTCTTGGAGGGTCTTGATCAAGGGTCGTAAGTCTTGTAATTCGTCAATTGAATTTCTATAAGAAGAGAATAATTCTTGTGGGTTTTCCTCCCAGTTGGAGAGGTTTTGGCCTTAACTGATCGCCTACATCTTGTGTCCTATTGTCTCATTGATTTTATTGTTTGGTAGTTGTTTGATGATAAATAACACTAATAATAATAAAGTGTAAGAATAATTTAATCATGTAAAGTAAAAATAAATCACAAACAATTATCAAAGTAAGAGAAATCACCTAATCTAGCTGCCCCTAGATTTCTCAACATGGAATCGAAGCAAAGATGAAAAAAAAAAGGAAAGAAAAATCAAAGAAGGACATTCAACAGACAAAGCACTAGAAAAGAATATAATAAGCATTAATAATTTTGATAAAGAAATAAAGAGAAACAGAGCATCTTAGATCTATTTTTGGGCTATATTCCTCCACACATGCGAATATTACAGCATCATCTTGTAGCTGAAAATTCTGAAGTATAAGCTACTCTAAGAGAGTCAAAGTTTTGGGGTTAAAGAAGTATCCCTTGCAATATGAATTAATAAGAAGAAGATTCCATCTCAATCAAAGGAGAAAGGAGACAAATCCATCCATCTTCTAGTCACATGTATGAACTAGGGTTTCTATAGAAGAAGCTAAAATTGAAGCCCTACAACGACAATCCAAAATCTGAATTTGTAAGTTTGACAAGCATGAACAGAAGGAACTGGGAAGACCTAAAAATCCCTAACTCATCCATAAGATAACTACATTGAAGCATCTAAATGTCTGTACATACTAAAGAAGAAGGAATAAGCTTAATCTTCATTATCAATGAGTCAAGGTGATCTCCCTCTCATTGAAGGATCACTTTTGAAGGAAGACATCTTCTATCATCATCAAAATCAAGAAGGCATCAAGTTGAAGATATTAATATCAAGGAGCATCTTCACTTGACAAGAAAGTATCTTCGTATATATGTATGAATCTGTTAAAATGACTTGATTTTGCAAGGAAAGCAACAAATTGGTTGGGTCAACAAACTTTCTTGTATGGAAGAAGAGGACAAATTTGATCCTCATAGAGAATGAAGTTGTTGAACATATTAAGGGTACAATCACTAAACCCCCAAAAGGAGAAGCTCAAGCTCTAGAAAATTATATGAAGGGGAAATAAGGGCTCAAAGGATTTTCATGGAATCTATCAAGGATCCCCTCATACCATATGTATCAAAGTTGGAGATATCAAAAGAAATATATGACAAACTTGTAGAATTATTCTTTGTAAGTACAGTAGGAGAAGTGATCTCATAAAGACAAGAACTCTACAAGATGAAGATATCAAAAGAAAAAGGATTAGCCTCATACTTTATGAGGGGGTAAAAAATATGCGATCAACTACAAGAGTTGGGAGAAATAATGTCTGATAAGGAAATGACAAGTATAATGGTCAATGCACTACCAGAGGTATGGAGAAAATTTACATCAAGCATCTATGGAAATGAGGTGGCTACCCTGTTCATTGAACTACAGTCATTGTGAAAAATTGAAGGAACCATGCTAAAGGAAAAAGGTCATTTAGGATCAAACGAGAAAATATAAGTGTTTACTGCCATGGCAAAGAGAAAAGGAAAGTTTGAAAATTTTGGTCCTCAGAAAAGGAAGATGAATATGTCGAAGGTTCAATACTATGGATGTCAAGAATATGGACACTACAAGAGAGATTGTCCCAAACTCAATAAGGAGAACAAAAAAAGAGGAAGGGAATAAGCCCATATCCATGAAGAAGTGGAAGAAGCTAAAAAGAATAAATCAAAGAAGGAGGAAGTAAAAGATATCTACTATGATTGAGATAATCTTCTCCACTTGGTTCTTTTCAAGTTTTGTAAAGTATATAATTCATAGTAGAAAGAATTAGAATCATTACATGATGCATCATTTTAGGAGATGGCATCATAGCATACGAAGGAAGCAAGAGCTTATGAAATCAAAAGAATCTTTAAAAATAGTCGAAGGAGAAGACTATCAAAGTCATGATTAGAAGGAAGTAGCTCTTGGTAACCTCATTAGAATCATAAGTAGTACTTATGGATAGAAGAAAGTCATCTGGTATAGAAATCATCATACATCATTGGAAAGGAGAATTTGCACGATGAAGGATAATCAAGATCCTTTGCTGGAATCTTCATTAGAAATTTCATCTCTTGGAAGAAGAAAATGGCTTGCGAAGAATGCCACCTTGGATGGGATTTACTATTCGGAAGAATGATGGTATGATGACAAAGGAATGTGGCATGTTCAGATGGTTGAAATACTCTCAATAAAGGAAAGGAAGTTGCTAAAGGAAGTCCATATGACTGTTACACTAAATTTTGTCGCCTTGACTATCTGCAGTTATATGGCCCCATCAATAGCCATATTGTCCTCTTTGTCAAGCCCCATACCTCTGCTCTTCATGTCAAAACTTCAAAAGAGAGAAAGTCACTTAAAAACACGTTTATCTCTGGGTACGCAGATTCTCTCTACCTTGCCTGCATGTACGCACCCCAGATACAATGCACCTGCGTACTTATACGCTCTGTATGCTAAAGGTTGGGTGCGTACCCCTGTAAAGGTCAAAAGGCGCGAGTTTCATCTTTAAAAAGTTACTTGTGGTCACTTCTAGAGCCTTCTAGAAGAGTTTTGGACGTGTATTGAGTGCCTCCAGATGGTTCATGCATCCCTATGATAGAGGAGCTTATCCCATCAAGAGAGGAGCTACCCCATCCAAAAGAGGGAGTATCCCATTGATGTTGGAAATGAATAACCTCCTCTAGAATACTATAAATACAAGCATTGGGCCAAAGGAGGAGAGGTTGAAAGCTGAACATTCTAAAGGGTAAATGCTGCTGGAATTAGGACTTCCATTGTTGACTTGTGAGGAGAGATCACTATCCTTCCTTGTTGCCATATTGGGAGTGGGTGAGCTTGTCAAAGTAGAGGAAATCTCTTGTTGGACCCTGGGAGGAGCTTACACAACACCAAGGCTCAGGTTGTAATGGTTCCTTTTTTGTTTCCTTAATACAAATAAGCCATTCTTCTCAATGATTTGTTGTTAATGAATTATTTCATGTACTCCTTGGTCTATGTGATGAATATGCTTTGTTTTATGATGAATATTCAGGTGTTATGTAATCGTTGCTTTGTTAGTGTATGCAGGTCTTAAAGTGAAGGAGGAGCTCATCTGGATCGGTAAGGCTGGACTGCTACAATGAGCGTTGGACCTAAGGTAAGATCGGAAAACACTTGATCTCTCATAGAATAATGTATGTTTAGAGAAGGATTGCTCTTGTTTGTCTTGTTTGTCACTAGAGAGTCTTAGACTCCTAGGGAGGTTAGGTTTGTCCGAAAAAATAACTCTTTCCGCATGACAGGATCGGTGTGGTTCTTGGACAGTGGTGCGTCTTTTCACATGAAGGGAGATAGAGATTTGTTTTTCGATCTGGAGGACAAAGATCTTGGAGTGCACATCGAGATGGGCGACGATGGTAGATACAGTGAAACCGATATCGGTACCATTTCCTTTGAGAGGGAGTCTGGTAAACCCTTCGTATTGAAGGAAGTCATGCATGTTCCAGGATTGAAGAAGAATATTATCTCTATGGCGGTGTTAGAAGACAAGGGGTATGATTATGTTTTCAGCAAGGGAAAATCTTTCCTATGCAGCAAGACAACTGGTGAGACCTGGAAGATAGGGGTTCAAGTAAGGAACCTTTATTAGTTGCATGTAGATGGATGCGCATCAATGGCAGGCAAGGCAGAAGGATTGGTGAGCCGGGATGATGGCGAGTTGTGGCACAGGAGATTGCGTCACCTTCACCATGGAGCCTTGAAGATACTACAGCAGATGACTACAGGGCTTCCTAAAGGCACACTTGTGCAATCAGATCAGTGCAAGGGGTGTACTTTGGGGAAGTTTGTGAAAGCCACCTTTCACGAGAAGGATAATTGTGCCAGGACGATCCTTAAGAGAATTCACACAAACGTGTGTGGACCTTTCTCAGTTGCTTCGACAGCAAAACACAGGTATTATGTGATTTTTGTTAATGATTTCTCTCGTAAGTGCTAGATCTTCTTCATGCAGAAGAAGAGTGAGACATATTCAAAGTTCTGTGAATTCAAAGCACTGGTCGAGAAGGAGTCGGGGAAGAAGGTGAAGGC